>JADNRX010000198.1:0-103720 GCA_015501595.1 Hymenopellis radicata | reverse complement strand
TGCTAATCCAGATCAAATAAGCAATCTTTTTGGGATCATGTTCCACTCAGCCTGTTCAGACTTCAGAGTCCGTGTCTCATTTTGTGGGGGAGTGTCACGTGATATCTAAGAAGATTTGACTGACCTACCCTCTTGGCTTCGTACCACGACGATCACTGACATCGCACGACGTGTCGCCAGATATTTTCTTTACGAGGAGGGTGTCTAAACTTGGAATTCATCAAGTGAGTACCAGTAGTCGCGTGGTATAACCTTTGCGCTCATAGTATTCTCATAATCACGACGATGTCTCCTGAATGTCCCCACTGCGGCCTTCCTCCAACCAAGAAGCCACGCAGAATCCCCACCCACTCTTCATATGAAACCCACTTGGAGACAAACATTGCCTTTACCGCGCGCGATGGAGTCAGAGTCGACATTGTGACTCTAGTTGCCGATGCTGAAGCGGACATAGCGGATTTGAACCGCAGTATAGAGAAGCTAGAGACATCACTTGCTGCAGCCAAGAAGGAGAGAGACGAAACGATTGCCTTCCGTGACGCGCACCTCGCGCTCTTCCCTCCCATCCACCAGCTTCCGGCCGAAGTGCTCCTCGAGATCTTCCACCTCACGTTCCAGAAGCCGTATAACGTGTTTGCTTTCATCGCGTAGTGGTCCGTGGCTTCTGGAAAGGTCTGCCGGAGGTGGAGTCACGACAAGTTGCTTGGCCCTGTACGGACCACCTTTACTCTAACGTGTCGCTAGTCGAGAACTTGAAGTCGTCCTCTTTGAATGGGCGCTTTTAGACTGACATAGTTAAAGTATAATATTCTTGCACGATAATAATACAAGCCGAATCTGTAGAAGAACTATTAGCAGTCGGAAATGAAGTCAAGATTGCAGAAGACTTGCCTTCTAAGCTGCGAAGGCACCTAGCACACAAATCTGAGGGCAGCGAGGTCAGTACTTAGTTGGAGGGCGTGGTAGCTCAACGACTTACCCCTGGCTGACACGCCGTGGAGAAGCGAGCACCATCGGAACCTCATCTAATTCAACAGCGAATACCTATACCTGCACCCGCCGCAGAGGCAGGTACATGCAGCAGCAACGAGCACCGGCGCATAGCCAGACCTCTTGGATCCTGCGATCATAAATTAGAGTAACAACGGACTCGTAAGGTCGAACCGCGTACCGTGTGTAGGTTCAACAAGACAGCGCAAATCTGTGAAGCAAAAGTAAGGCGAGATTTAAGAAAGAACGGACTCAGACATACCCTTTGTTGCGTTCAGCGTATGGACATGTTCAACGACGATATCTAGCGCGGGACGTTCGCTCCTCCGATAGACGGCGGAACCAGCCAGCCCGAAGCCAAACTGGTGTTCACCAGCACGTAGCCAAGTGATCCCTTCGAGTTGAAGGTGCCGGCGCGAGATGTGAGCGAGGAAGCGAAACGTCGGCGGTACAGACGGGAACAAGACAGTGCCAAGAGTCCACTAGAAAACCTTGGTAAGTACTAGACAGAAGACGGTACTGAGATGACTGGCCTGTTATAGACTCTCTCAGTGCGAGAGTCATCGTCGTAGGAGCCTATGGCAACGAAATCAGTAAGTGCGGAAATCAAGAAGTAGATGGGGGTGTACCTTGAATTAATGGTCGTCGTCGAGGGTGTTCCAAGCACCTAGTCCCGCCTGAGGTAAAGACTATTGTCGAGTCCGGACCGAATTGAGGGATGAAGTCAAGGTCGGGTCAGAATCGTGCTGACTGAGGGCGCGACTTGGACGACGGCGCCTGCGTCAATGGTGAGTCGAATCCGACGGAATAAGTACAGGCAGACGCGCTGTGGAGGTGCAGGATCGACTAAAATATCAAGAGGTAAGAAAATTGTTGACGAAAAGCCTGTGAACAACGCACCAAGCTCAGCTATCTGGGATCACACGACGTAGTCGACAACAGCCTTGAAGGGTCGGAGTACGGCGTCGAAGAGCCCGCCAACGTCGAAGGCAGGAGCGCGTGTCGATAGGAAAACCTGTAAACAATGTTAGAAAGGACGTCGCCGACAGTAGACGACAAATAACTAACCGTAGCATCGAAAGGCGGGTACTAGACGACGTCGAGGCCAGGAAGCTAAGGGCAGAATCGAGTTAGAGAGGTGAGATGATGATGGGAGGAAGAGACCGACGTGTGACGGTCAACGACCTCAGCGGTCACGCTTTTGGCGCCTTCGCATCTGATGCGATGGCAAGAACGTCGGCGACGACGATGGGAGCACGACAGCAACGAGTGGTAAAGCGAGCATGAAGATACAGGCAGAGATAGTAAGAGAGAGAAGGAGAGAAGAGGAGGGAATGAGAGTGGGTGATGATGGTTTGGAGAATTCCTCGCCGCCTTTTATTGCTGGTCCAAGGAATCCAAGCTCCAAATTAAACGTAATAAAGTTCGGATATACGGGAGCCGTGATGTGCAGATGACCATTTGGGCGGGAACCTTCGGAAGTTGTAAGGGAATATTATGCCGCCACGCGCGGCCGTTTCCAACGTCCTACGCGAATTCGCCTCCCTGAGCACGTAGCGGCGATGTGAATAGTTGGTCATTAGACATGAGAATCAAACTACTAGAGCTGTCAGAGCCCATCCAAAGTGGTTAAACTAAAACCAAAGGAACTTACCCCCTGCCTTCAAATGCATTCACCACACTTTCCCGCCATATGCGAGGAAAGATTCCAGAGGTCAAATGTCTGCGATCGTTTCAGGGTAGTACCCTGAACGCCTGATGTGAGTCAGATGGAGCAGTTTGAGAACGGGGAACTAAGAAAACTTACAGATCTCATTTCTGGGCGGAGATGCGAACCACGGAGTTGCGATGCGAAATGCGCCGTTCTGGACGCGGACAGAGGTCGCCGTCAGTGTTCTGATGGAATGTCACATGGTCAGCCTGAAACTGAAGCGGTTGAACGATGGAAAAGGTACGAAAAACTTACTTGTGCAACATTGAGTTCGGGTTTATTGTTGATTTCCTCGACTTCGCGGCGGAAAAGTCGCTCTAGAATGCTGGGAATAAATGTCTATTGATATCATACAACAATCAAATAGCGGAGTTCGGCCGGGAAGTGCGTTTTCGCAAAGTGTCGGAGGGATGGACGAGGAGAAGGACATCCCACGTCATTTCCCCGCACCCGCGAGAGTCAAGATAAGATTGTGAGGCCTCCAGACACGTCACAGGGTCCCGGAAATCCTCATGCTATCGATAGTCAGGGTCCTAACCGCCTCGCTGAGGCGTTGACGCGAAAAGTAGGAGAAACAGCGCGTCCGGAAGCCCCAGAACCGTCGGAATCTGTATTGTATAGGCGGCAGAGTAACGTCCAAGTAAACTCAAGTCGCTGAGAGTCGCCAGAGAACGGGAGAGCACGTAGACGAGTTGGTGTAAGCAGCTCGAGATCGGAATGGTCGTGGTTCGTGGTCAAGTTCCGCCGATCACTTGGCGCTACCTGATCCTGATCTAACACTTCAAAGACAATATTTCCACGTCAATTCCGAGAGCGTAGGAGCTCTGGGACGTTGTCTCAGTTCGCTATACCCGCTGGACGTGCGGAGTGAATATGCCAGGTTGAACGCGCAATATCGTCCTTGCGACACCGCGGACATCACGTTAAGGGTTCCAATAATCGGTCGCGAAGGCTTCTGGGTCTCCCTGGAAGGAAGTTTTTGAGAAGTTTTCATTTGGTATTTCGGTCTCACTCACTTCTCGTTAACGTTGACAGGTGGTGTATCGGCAAGTCTGTTCATTTCTTCGGGTTTGGTGGTTTACCATGTTTTTGTATGATACTCTGCGGACCTTTCTAGATGATTTTACGGACACCTACCCTCTTGAACACAGTTATATTTCGAGGGATATGTTTTGTAGGTACGGGCAAGAGTCCGTGAATGACTTGTAGACTTTTGAAGTTGTTGCTTTCACACAGTGAAAATTACAAGTAATACTGATTTATTGAGTCGCGAGTGTAATCTACAAGAAGATAGCTACGAGAATCCGTATTCTACAGCGGCAAACCCGTCGCTACGCCGAAACATAATGATATATCGACCATACACAGCCATCAACTTCTCCGCACGAATATAGATCCGAACTAACCAATCGTGGGCGAGCAAAATGGCGACGCCGTCGCCGTCAATATCATCTACAAATGGGTCAACGCGGGAAAACGATTGAATCAATTTGGAGACCCGAACCTTGTTGATTGCGTATTGAGCGTCCTGTCCTGGGCTTTCTGGGTGCAACTGAAGAGAGATGGCGTTCATAGTAGTAGTAATCAGCGCCAGTATCGCAAGGGTCCTCGTGTCTGCCAAGTTCGGTTACATTTCTGAGTTGAAGTCAAGCGTGGCGTATTTATCCGTCCACGTCGTTGTCCAAGCAGCAGTGAGAAGCCCGCAGCGCGCGCGCAGCGGCGAATAGCCGCTGCTCACTGCTGCCGCTATGCTGAGCCTGAGCCTGAGACGGGTTGTTAGGCAATGAATTCAAGGACTAAGCCAAGGCACATACCGGGAGAACAAGTTCGCCGTTGATGCCCAAACACGATATTACCTCCGAATTCGCGGAGATCCAGATCTTGCCATCAAAGGGCGCGACTATCCGAAATTGGGGAACTCTGGGCAGGCGGCTACAAGCCCGCGTCCCCTTCTGGGAAGTGGCGCCGTCGAAATCCGTCCTGTGCGTGTCGGAGAAACATAACGGCGGACTAGGGAGAATCTAGGTCACAGCGCGATCCCACAGAATTTGATGGGAAGATTCGTTGAGCCTAAGAGCAAACAATGTCAGAAATACCCTCAGAACTGAACCTAGAACTTTCACCTTTTCTCTGAGAAAAAAGCCCGGCCGGCGAGGCCACATCACGCTGTAGACCGTGATTAATCCGAACCAAAAAGCCGAAGTCTTGAAGGAGGCGGTTCGAAAGTGTGGCGGGGTCTCGGGAGGCGGCTTCGCCGCCTCCTCATTTCCCGAATGCATGAAACGCGAGCGCGATGTAATATTCGAGTTCCTGAAAGTGGTCGAGACCCATATCGAATTAAGTCTGATGAAATTTGATGAGAACCAGAAATGAAGCTGCATAGGAACAAACGCACTTTTTGCCGAACTCATAAGCCTGTCCGGCGAGGACAGCAGACGGGGGAGACAGATCAAGATCTCGAACTCCAGGGCCAATTTAACGTCTGTGGGTGACAGTTTGAGGCGGCGGCGAATCCGGCGACGTTCACGTTGTCGACCTCCTTCCCGATTTCGAATTAGCTTTCAAGAACACTTGAAGAGGAATAATAACTCACTGAAACTGGAGCCATAAGCCTATTTTTCTACTCAACATACTCAGACCTGAAGGCTCATGCAGGCTAAAACAACGTACCTTGTTCGCAATCCAGAAGCCTGCCCGGCGAGGGCATCCACGCCGCCAGACTCATCGAGATTCCGATATACACGTCCCAGAGGTCCAGGCGTCGTAGAAAGTGTCCATGTCGGGCAGCCGGCGACGCGTAGGATCTTCAAATCCGAGTTCGCGAAGGTGGTGGTCGAAGTTCAACGTTCAACTTCCGCATTGGGCGTCGCTGTGATCGACGTCCTGCTCAACCTGCAACCACGACGTCAATTCTATCCTCGAGCTCTCTGTCACCTTGACGTCTCTGAAAGTTCGAATGGTCAACTCTATGGGGACTATTGGACATGAAATCTGCGGACGACTCACCCGGAACGTGTTTAATTTCAACCTTGACGCTGAAGAACATGGGATTTGAGCTTCTGGTCCACAGAGTGGACTGTGACGCACCTCTGCCTTTCTCTGGAGGACCAAGCCTGTTGAATCTTGATGCTATGCTCGTCTGAACTCTCCTGGTTTCCTACGGCGATTCTGAACAACTTGAAGAACGGACAATTCGTGAATGCGCCGTGAATGCTTGAAAGTGAACTTGCCGTTCTAGTTCGTGTCTTCTGACTGATTTTGGAACTCGATGCTGGTGGCGAGTAGACGGAAGTCTTGCTCGGGAACGGCGTTGAAGACTGAGGAGGAGAACGGCGGAGGGTAAGGATGAGTGACGAGATCCTTCAGCGCGTGCTCTCGGTTACCGCTAGGTAAGATTATTTTTCCGCTTTTCGATCATCAACAATTCACTTACATACACGTTTCCAAGCACCGTCTTTCGGATACCCTGCCCGTACTTTCAGGAGGCTTGTGTACTAGTGCAATACAGTGGTTTGATTTTTGAGCCGAAATACTCCTCTACGCCTGCGATTCTCTCTTTTGCTGCAGTCGAAACACTCAACGCCTCCAGAATCGGCGAGGTACGCAATGTGGCGCCGTCCCAACCCTGCAAACTTCGAAATATTACGCCTCACAGGAAAGCTCTCTTGGCGGCACAAACATCTTCTCGTGCTACGATGATGTACATACGAATCGCGAGCAGGAAACCCGCTCTCTTGAAATGTATACTTGACATTCAGAATAGCTGAGGAAACTGGAACCACCGCCGGGAAAACCATTCCGTGAAATTTGTTTGGGATGATGCGGTACGTGACTCCAATTACCATGGAGCCCGATCAACAAACGGAGGAAAATTAGCCGACGAGGTATATAAACCTCTTCTCCTCCGTGCTTGCCTTTTGTTTCTTCCCACCATGTCGTCTCGCTGCCAGTACGCGCTGCTAGTCGTCCGTCAACCTCGACCTTACCTTAACCTCCTCTTTGTCCTGGAGCTCGACCATCGTCTTCAACACTCTTCGCGGCGAGGAGGTGATGACCTCTTTGGGCAGGTCATGTCTTGATGCGGGTTTGTTTCTGTTCACCGCGTACGTCTTGATGCCTACAGACTCGCCTCGTTTCTAGTTGACGTCCCAGAGTCGGTTGACTTGTGTTTGCAATGGACCGCGGGAGGGACGCGAATATTGGAGCTGGGCACATTCTCGAGGCATACAACTGGGGTACTCACCGCTTCTTCGGCGCCAGGTGTGTGTATCCTTGTCAGGTTGTTATTGGTTTATTGACACATATCTTTGAAAGACCGGAAGGCTGTCCTCGACTTCATTGTTCGGGCTATGGACACGACAGCAACACGGTACTAAGTCCCACTTTTAAGGTATTCACTGATTCCGGCTCGACAACTCCTGTGATCAAACTCCTTTGGTTAATGCCTTTCTTCGCCGAATCCCCGGGTCGGGGCCACTAGGAACAATGGCGCGACAGCATTCGGGGCCTCACAACCACTCTTCGACGACATCAAAGCAAGTATTCGTGCTCATCACTGCTTCCGGGGCGAGTCGGACCACCTGTACGCCTAGTCGGACTTGATGCCTTCCAACTTTGAGTGTTTTAAGGCTCAGCCGGATTTGTCGCCTCTGCATTTGGTGTCAAAGGGAGTTTCGTGTACTTGACCTTCATTTCTCATTTGTGATGACTCAACGGTAAGTCCTGCAAATTGTTGCCTTCATTTCAGCAGACTCACTCGTTCGAAAGTGGCATCGTCGGGAGTCGAACTTGGAGTCTCTGGCGGACTTGTAAGTGCGGCATCGTCGCGAGTCGAACTTGGTAAGTGCAGCTTACATTTCTAGGCAACTCGCACCAAGTCTCACTGCTAGTCGGTGGGACTTGGTATTTTTTTTTCAAACGTACGTGCCGGGTACGGCAGGGGAAACTATTGTCAATCCAACCACAGACGGTTCCAGGCAGGCGAGAGAGAGTTCCCAGAGCGGGGCGGCTTAGTCAGCAGGTCGTAGAGAACGAGGAGAACGAGTCGAGATTCCGAGTAGAGAACCAGTATAAACAAGTAGATTCCGAGTTAGAGAACAAGTAGAAACAAGTTGAAGAGTTCCCTTGCTAGACAAGGGTTCTCCTCGGTTTCATTGTCCAGAGAACAAGTAGAGAGCGAATTTGACAAGAGTTGAGCGGGAACTGCCTAATTAGTCGGGAGCATACTCCGGGCTACTCGAGTCCTCTCACCTTCTCCACCACGACCACGAAGATGCACACGCGAAGAGGACGACTCCCGCGAGCACCCGAAGGAGATGCCCACCCGAAGAGGACCACCCCACGCTAGCGAGGAGGACGACACCCGTCCAAGAAGAGCAGGACGCGACACCCGCGAAGAGGACGACACGACACCCGCGAGGAGGACCCGCTCGGAGAACACCTCCCTCGAAGACGACGACCCAGCCCAGAGACACCCGACACCGACACCACCCCACGCAGACGTCGGACCCAGCGATGGTGCAGCAGACACCTCCTTCACCACACTCGGGAACAAACTAAGGTGTGTGGGGTTCCAACTAGACAGACGCGAACAGCTTATCCAGCAGCTCACTGCCCAGAATGACGACCTTGCACAAACTGTAGAAACTCTCAAGGACGAGTTTATTGCCTCCAACGAGGAAACAGCGCGCGTTTCTAATCAACTCGACACGTTACGCAATCGCGCCTTTCAGGAAAACGCACAAGAAAGCCTCATGCGCGAACGTGAACTCAGAGAAACTCAATTGGAATTGGAACGCTGTCGGATCGAACGCGACGATTGGGAAAGGGTAGCAATGCAGGAAAAGACAATGTCGGACGAATCGCGTTCACTCGTCGAGACTTTGAAACGCGACATTGAGCTTGAACGCGAGGTTAGAGAGCGGGAAGCAGCAGAACTCGAGGTTGAACGAGAAAAGTCCGAGAATCTGCAAAGTGTATTACAAGATTTCCAGGCTGGTGAGTATCTCTCATCATGGCGCTTACCGTTGACCCATAAGCTACCTATAGCCAAGGATCACGAGCTCCGTCAAGCTGTTAAAGATCGCGATTCCCAATTACACAGACTGGAGCATGATGTCGCCGAGTTCAAACATCGGGCCTTAACCGCCGAGGTAGCCATCTTTTGTCCTTGCCCCTTACGAAACTCATGATATCCATCAGCTAGCGCTTGAAGAGTCACAGACAAATACCACGCGCACACAGGATCTCGAAAAGGCTGTAAAGGAGAAAGACCTTTTGATTGGCAAATTACGACATGAAGGTATGTACCTCCGGCTTTCGTCGCTGCGAACAGCCCGGTACCGACATTCCGCGGAACAAAAATGACTCACACTTACCGTCTTGCAGCCGTCATAATAAATGAACACCTCATGGAGGCCTTGCGACGTTTACGGAGGAGTTCATCTGATACCAATGTTGACCGGCGTCTGGTCACTAACGTTCTACTATCGTTTCTCCAAACACCGCGGGCCGACCCGAAGCGATTCGAGATGCTCCAGTTACTCTCCACCATCCTATCTTGGACAGATCCCGAACGAGAAAAAGCTGGTCTGCAGCGGACATCAAACTCATCCATGGTATCGTCCTCGTCTTCGTTCTGGGGTCGACCAAGTCTCTCGTCCAACTCTCCAGCAAAAGGGAACGGCGAACTCCAAAAGACGGATGAAACTGAGGTTAGTGATTTACATTTCCCTCCCAAACAATCGTACTGAGACGTATCAAGTCGTTTTCCCGTCTCTGGGTAGAGTTCCTCCTCACGGAAGCTGCATCGGGAGAAGGCACACCGCCACCGCCTAGGAACAATTCGTTGCCCGGGACACCAACGCGGTCGACGTTTTCACCACCAAGTCCTTCCGCAACCATGCGGCGGCTGTCGTCGACGGCGACGGCGAGTTCGCCGAATTTGTCTCTCGTGGCATCGCCGTCGCCCAAAGGGAAAGGGAGGGCAGATCCGCTACCAGAGGACGCGCCATCATGATGTCTTGTTCGTGCGCTGTACCTTTCGTTTTATTTATTCTTTTCGCGGAATTCATGGACTCTGTGGCACGTAGAATAATGTATGAATAGCAATTGAATCAGTGGAATCCTCCAGTCGTCCACAGGTGCCTCGGACGAAGCCAGCAGTGCTAGTGATCCCCGTAGCTTCATGGCCGCTTACTTGGGAACTCTATTGGTATCCGGCGCTTGCTGTCAAGGAGTGTTCTTCTGTATCAGAACGACTGCAGGGCCTTGCTTATCAGGGCGTCTATCTGTCTAGGCACGCGCCTTGTCAACTGCAGTTTTACAGCCAACTCTGCCCAAATTGTGGCGCACTAGATTCGTTCCATGCCTGCCGTTTCATGCCGGCCACCACGCCTTTGACCGCCAGTGGGATAAGGCGGTGTCAGCTATTAAGCCTCGAACTGAGGTACGCTCGCTCACGCTAGCGTGTTTGGACTCTTCTGGAGTCACATTCCCCACTCTTTTCAATCTGGTGCCAAGCCCTCCACAATTTCCCTTTACGTGCCCTATTGTGCCGCCTGAAGCATGGACGCCCACGCTTCTAGCACCTCTCGCGCAGGCCAGCCTTCCCGAGCTTTTGGCATTGATAGTAGTTTCGAACAGTCCTGCTACGGTAGTGTGGCCTACTGTCCCCAAGGTTTCGGAAGATGATTGGGCTTATCCCGTTTTCAACAACCTCGTCCGCGACCTCCGACGACGCGGTGTACGTGCAACGCTTGCATAACTGGATTCGCCATTTGTTATCGACAAAGTTGATGAGAATTGATGATGCGTCCTAGCCATCCGAGAGGGAGGGCGTTCCTGTTCGATCAGTATGTACGCGCTGGTCAGTGGACATTTGAGGCGGGCTGAGGTCGGCCATTCGCGAGAGTCTACCCATCGAGATCCATCCCATTTCTAACAGTATCAACCTATGATGATTGTCCTATTAGTATACAATTTAACAAATACTTACAGCACAGTAACCTTTTAGCCGTCGAATGACTCGAATCGAGCAATTGCTCTTTGGTATTCTGCTAAATCCAGATCAAATACTCCTCTGGGCAATCTTTTTGGGATCATGTTCCACTCAGCCTGTTCAGAGTCCGTGTCCACTGTCTCATTTTGTGGGGAGTGTCACGTGATATCTAGAAGATTTGACTGACCTACCCTCCTTGGCATCTTGCCTTCGTACCACGACGATCACTGACATCGCACGACGCGTCGCCTGATATTTTCTTTACGAGGAGGGTGTACAAGCTTGGAATTCGTCAAGTGAGTACAGTAGTCGTGTGTATAACCTTCGCGCTCATAGTATTTTCATAGCGACAATGTCCCTGAATGTCCCCACTGTGGCCTTCTCCGACGAAAAAGTCACGCAGAATCCACACCCACTCTCCATATGAAACCCACTTGGGGACAAACATTGCCTTTACCGCGCGCGATGGATCAGAGTCGACATTGCGAATCTAGTTGCCGATGCCAAGCGGACATAACGGATTTGGACCGCAGTATAGAGAAGATTGAGACTCACTAGCTGCAGCAAGAAGGAGAGAGACGAAACGATTGCCTTCCGTGACGCGCACCTCGCGCTCTTCCCTCCCATCCACCAGCTTCCGGCCGAAGTGCTCCTCGAGATCTTCCACCTCACGTTCGAGAAGCCGTATAACGTGTTTGCTTCATCGCGTAACGGTCCGTGGCTTCTGGTAAAGGTCTGCCACAGGTGGAGACAAGTTGCTTGGTCCTGTGCGAGTCTGTGGACCTCCTTTACTGGTGGTCGAGCTAGGTACCTAGGAGGCCTCAAAGTCTGTACCAAAGTTCTCTTCGAAGGGGCGCTTTCGCGGTCTGCGAAGCGCAACAAGTTTCATATCTCCTTGGACAGTCTAACGACGACACAAATTAGCATCATCGCCAAAAGCGCAGAAAGTTGGCATGATGCGTCTTTTGAAGGCTCTCTAGGGCGTTTCGAACCCTTTCTGGAAATTGGCAAACTGCCTTCACTGGTGGCGCTTGAACTCCAAATACGTGGGTGGGATCCCGGCAACGTAGAGGCCTTCCGCTAGTCTCGTCGCTTGGTAAACATGTACCACAACTGCGCCGATTGACGCTGGCTGTAACGCCCACCTCCTCTTCCAACGACACGAAGCTATGGAAGCTCAAATTCCCATGGAGGCAGCTAACGGAGCTCGTCGTTCCTCTCGACGACGTCGTTTCATGTCAGCAACTGCTCGCTTTGTGCCCTGGCCTGGAAATGTTGAAGAATAATCCTCATGTGTCGTGGCATGATCGGGTGAAGGAAACCTCGAATATTCCTGGGCTTCAGGCAGTTATCTCCCATTCCAAATTGTCCTTCATCGACATGTCTCCCAGTCCGCAATAACGCTGTTGGATCATATTCGATGCCCAGCGCTGACGTGTTTATCATTGCCTTGCCCGCGCTCGACTCGGTCCGACACGGTTCTCCAACGATTCATACAGCGCTCGGAGTGCACAATCACGAGTGCGGAACTCACCTTCAACCTTAACGAAAGGCATCTTGTTTCTCCTGAGGCATCCCTCTCCGCGTTATCAGGGATCCTAGATCTGAAGCTGTCGTTCAGTGCAAAGCCTCTCAATAGCAGACTCATCGAGTGTCTTTCGGACCGGACCGTTGTGCCCAAGCTACGGGTTCTTACAGTCACTACGCCGACAATATCCAGGTCGATCTGGGAGGCTGGACTCAAGGACACCGTCATTCGTGTTCTGAGTGCTCGATACCAGTCCCCCGAAGAGTCGTCTACAGGGACGACGAATCTACAGGAAGTCGTCATTGTGCTTGGAAGAGAGACATATATGCTACCTGGTGGCCGTACCAAGGGATCTGTTTATTATGTTGAAGGATATTCATCCGGGCGACGTGAATCAGAAGAAGACAAACGACGGCTACACGAGGACTATGGCAAAGACTGTACAATCGAAGACCTTGTGGATGCTGACTTGACTGAGTTTCGGAAACTAAAGGAGGGAGGGTTGAATTTACGCCTCTCGATATGGAGTGAGCCTTTGCTTGATTCTGTCTTGTTTGTAACTAATAGTAATGGCCTGTTTCCAGAGGGTCGTACATTGATTAGATATGTCTAACGGCAGCGTTCCTTCAAGATACTTGTATTGCATTGTATTCTGCTACGTGCAGTAAAGGATGAACGTGGATTTTAGTAACGCTACTCAAACGAGAACTCCTCCCTAAACCGTTGTCCTGGTGCAATCAGAACATTGTCCCATTTCACCCGGCACCGTCGTACGGTGTCCAAGTTCTGAAATGGGTCTTCCTTCACAATCATCTATCTAGATGCAATACTTAGGAACACTCACACTCACGCGATCGCAAGGAACACTTAGCAGGACTATTCGAACGCTTATGCCCAACGGAGCACTCGAATAGACCTCAGTACACGTGTCGGATGTACGAGTCGTGCCGTCATGATCAAGTGAAGCTGTGTGTTCCCAGCAAGTACGAATAACGACTGTGGGTCATCCGGGAGACAGCATTTTCGGTCTCAAAAATGCGCGTTTGGAAAGGTCATGGAAGCGACGTTAGTGCTAGGTGTGTTAAATAAGTTTGAGGAGCAAGGGCGACGTGTTCCTTCTTCGGTGGCAACTTGAAGGAAACACTGGATGAATGGTTTGTGGGCGATTCGGGCGGGCCGTCTCCTCAATCAAAATTTGGTGTGTGTGCCATTTCCGTGCATGTCACCACGAAGCACTGCAGGCCCTAGTACTCGTCAATATTGTAACCTTCTTGCCTGCCTCCCCAGTTCATTCGGTCGCGACCCGGCTTTTCCTAGCGATTGTTAGTGATGGAATCAGTGCTGTTTTGAGGCGAGCATTCATGTTAATGTCACTCACCGCAAGATCAATTAAGGTCCTCGGCCAATTGGTTGATTCAACTTGACTACTAGCGCCGGGGTGAGTAGCCGGTACCCGAACCTTCCTAATGGGAATGTCACGTGTCTGATGGTAGAAGTTCGACTGGAATTTGGTGGACTTCTCGTCGGGTCCAAGCTCGGTCGGTTATGGTATCAAGTCGGGATAGAAATTATCATCGGAGTCCCAGAATAAAGTCACTGGTACCTGTACATGCAACAGCTGTAGTAAGTAAGAGAATCAAAAAATTCAAAGTGACAAGTGCAACCAGGAAAACTACAAGTTAAAAAAACTATACTACCTTGACTGTCAAAACTTGAAGGATGGGACACACAATGTCAATACTGGGATGGCAGTGCACAATATAACCATTACACCACCAGAGCTTCCCTACCACGCCGCTTTTGTGTACACGATAGGCCGGTGTGCGGATCCCGATGCAGAGAGCAAACTTGAACAAGTTGAAAACAACATCATTGAGCGCTGTATTCATGCCTTCCAGCCTTGTTGAGATATCCTACATATTGTTTCACTCATAATACATATCCCGCCAAGTCCCTTGAATGTCACCACAGGCATGGGGCGCAAAACGTGTACGCGCTGCCTTATACGGGTAGAGCGCGCCGAAGCGATCAATGGAAAGATCCTCAGAAAATGGAAGCCGTTCTCGATTGGGAAGGACCGGGAAGAGGCTTCTTATCCCTAGCGCCGCAGTGTGTCACGTGACATTCAGAATATTTTGGCTGACCGCCTTTGTCCATCTTGCCTTCTTACCACGACTATCACTGACCTCGAACGACGCGTTGGCTGATATTTCTTGTACGAGGAGGGCGCTACACCTCGGAATTCATCAAGTGAGTAACAGTAGTCGCGTGGTTCTATCACCTTCGCGCTCATAGTATTTTCATAGCGGTGATGTCCCATGAATGCCCCCACTGCGGCCTTCCTCCGACGAAGAAGCCACGCAGAATGTCCACCCAGTCTCCATATGAAACCCACTTAGGGACAAACATTGCCTTTACCGCGCACGAACATGTTAGAGTCGACATCGTGAATCTAGTTGCCGATGCCAAAGCGGACATAGCGGATTTGGACCTCAGTATAGAGAGGCTAGAGACATCACTAGCTGCCGCTAAGAAGGAGAGAGACGAAACGATTGCCTTCCGTGACGCGCACCTCGCGCTCTTCTCTCCCATCCACCAGCTTCCGGCCGAAGTGCTACTCGAGATTTTCCACCTCACGTTTGAAAAGCCGTACAACGTGCTTGCTTCGTCACGTAGTGGTCCATGGCTTCTGGGAAAGGTCTGCCGGAGGTGGAGACAAGTTGCTTGGTCCTGCCCGAGTCTTTGGACCAATCTAACGTACGGTGGCTATGGTTTCTCCGCAACCGGGATCGAAATCCTCTTTGACGGGGCACTTTCGCGGTCTGCCAAACACAACAGGTTTCATATCCCCTTGGCCGGTGTGAACCAAACACAACTCAGCGCCATCACCAAAAGCGCAGAAAGTTGGCATGATGCCTCCTTTAACGGATCTCTCATGCTTTTCGAACCCCTTCTCAAGATTGGCAAAATGCCTTCACTGGTGGCGCTTGGACTCGATATAGCAGTGACTCGCGCCAATCTAGACGCCTACTACAAGCTACTCTCGTCGCTTGGTAAACATGTACCACAACTCCGCCGATTGACGCTGTCAATTCACCCGACCGCTTATACCACTGACATAAAGCTGTCGAAGATCAAATTCCCCTGGAGGCAGCTAACGGAACTGGTCGTTCCTCTCGACCATGTCGTTTCCTGTCAGGAACTTCTCGCTTGCTGCCCTGACCTGGAAACATTGAAGGATAATCCTCATGTCGCGCGGTATGAGCGGGTTAAGGCAATCTCGAATATTCATGGACTTCAGGTGGTTGTCTCCCATGCCAAATTGTCCTTCATCGACATGTCTCACAGCCTCGCAATAACACTCTTGGATCATATCCGATGCCCAGCGCTGACGCGTTTATCATTGCCTTGTCCGCGCGCAAATCAGTCCGACGGGAAAGTTCTCCAACGATTCATACAGCGCTCGGAGTGCACAATCAGGAGTGCGGAACTCACCTTCGACGATCACGAAAAGTATTTTGTTTCTCCTGAAGCATCCCTCTCCGCGTTACCAGGGATCGTAGATCTGAGGCTGTCGTTTGGAACAGAGCCTCCCAAGGGCAGACTCATCGAGTGTCTTTCGGACCGGACCGTCGTGCCCACGCTACGGGTTCTGACAATCACTACGACGTTAATATCCAGGTCAATCTGGGAGGCTGAACTCAAGGACACCCTCATTCGTGTCCTGAGTGCTCGATACCAGTCACTCGAAGACTCGTCTACAGGGACGAATCTACAGGAAGTCGTTGTCGTGCTTGGAAGAGAGACATATATGTTGCCTGGCGGCCGTACCGATGGATCTGTTTATTACGTTGAAGGATATTCATCTTGGCCAGGTGACATGAAGAAAAAACGACTTCTACTAGAGAGCCTCGGGAAAGACTGTACAATCGAAGACCTTGTGGATGCTGACTTTATCGAGTTTCGGAAACTAAAGGAGAGAGGCTTGGATATCCGCCTTTCGATATGGAGTGAGTTGCTTGCTTCCCGTTCGGCTGTGCCAGTGTACTGACTTGTTCTTTCAGAGGGTCGTACGTTGATCAGATATGTCTAAAGGCGACGTTCCTTCAAGATATTTGTATTGCATGAGGATCTGGTACTCTAACCACCACATGTTGTATTTTGCTACGTGCAGTAAAGGATGAATGTGGATTTAGTAACACTACTCAAACGAGAACTCCTTCCTAAACGGTTGTCCTGGTGCAACCAGAACATTGTCCCATTTCACCTGGCACCGTCGTACGGTGTCCAAATCATCGATCTCCGCCAAGGTGCTACACATCTTTCAAGTTCTGAAATGGGTCTTCCTTCACAATCATCTATTCTAGATGCAATAGAACACTTAGGCATGCAGGACCGCAGTTGATGATGCAGTAGCAGCGTTCTCGCGGGGCCTGCGGACTAAGGCTATAAGTCCTTTTCTACTTTCATTTTTTATTTATATATGTATATTGACTTATCCACATCGCCCGCTGCTCTTGCCTTTCTCGTCCATGTTGATACCTTTCTGCCTCCCCTGCAGTTTTCTACTCGAAACAAGCGCATTTCAACCGTGACGCCTCTACTCTTCATCTTACACGTCCGTGGACGCGACTGGCCTCTTGCAACGAGCTGGCAGAGAATCTCATGACGAATCCATGCACCTTCCGACTCGGACACCCGACTCGGAAACCTGGGTCCCTCTGCATTCTGAGGCAAAGGACCAATGGGCGCTCACTTCACCCGGGCCTTTCGCCTCGGTTATCACTCTAGAAGCTCATGATGGGATACTACATAGGGCTTCACGTTGACGTGTTTAGGCTAACCCCCAGTTGCGCGATGTACAACTGTGACTTTCCCGAGCTCCCACAAACGCAGGCGCTGTTCAGCTCGACGTTCCTCCCACCTCCCTTGGATGGGTCGTTGACGCTGGGTGAGATATATGATTGGCATTTGGAGAATAACCCGGAGCATAGGCTGTTTGTATGTGCAAGGGAAGGCGTGTTGTCGAGAGTTGTTCATTGGGGAGAAACGGGACTGGCGGTTAGGAGGGGTGCGCAGATGGTTAGGAAGATAGTTGCCTCGCGTTTGAACGCGGTGAAGCAGCCTGTTGTTGCGATTCTTGCTGTGTCAGGTAAGGACCTTTCTTCTTGTGATCGACGCGTCTGATGTTGATCCTAGATACGGTGACCTATTGGACACTGCTAATGAGCGTTATGAAGGCGAACTGCGCCGTCTTTCCTCTCTCGACACGAAGCTCTCCTACGACGATTGCCAACCTTCTAACGAACGTCGGCGTACAGTACATTTTGGTTGGTCCAGAACCGGCCATGCAGAATCTCGCGAAGGACGCTGTGAACATTGTGGAGGGTGACGCGTCGACCAGTACTCTACCAGAGCTCTTTCCGATTCCTCAGTTTGATGAGCTCTATGCTCCATATTCAGAGATGGAGCACCTCCCGCCTGTTCTTGCAGAACAGAAAGGAAAGCTAGACAGAGTTATGATGTATACGCACTCCTCAGGTAAGTGTAGTTCTCTTCGCAGTATATTTCCCGACTAATTCCACCCTATGACGAATAGGATCAACATCGTCTCCAAAGCCAATACCTTGGACAAACCGACGGTTTTTGCAATATGCCATGGTACCATGGTATAGCAATCAGGACTTTACCGACAAGGTGTTTGCGATTAATGCCATCCCAATGTTCCATGTAATGGGAGCCATTCAAATCTCCTTCAATGTACGTGAGCTTGTCGCCCCGCCACTCACGTTTTCAACGATATGTTGTGACAGGCATCCTGCGGCAACGTCATGGCATGCTTCGAACCCCGAACAGCACCACTTGTACCGACGCCCGATGCTCTAATACAGTGTGCCCGCGCCACATCTAGCGACTACATTTATTGTGTTCCTTCATTTGCCGAGGTACGTCCAGCCTGTCATCCTGTTATCTCACTCAAATGGCCTGCGTAGGCTTGGTCTCGCAACCCAGATCACGTCCAGTGGCTGTCGCAGCGCAGCGGAATCGTACGTTGTCCATTTCCTCGACATGGAGATAACACTCAAAACGCATTGTCAGATCTACGGGGGAGGAAGCCTGAACAAGGCCGCTGGGGATCACTTGGCGTCCAGCGGCGTGCATATTGCTCAACTCTATGGATCGTGAGTCTGCCAGTCCTAAACGCTAAACGCCGCGGAGTTAATCGCCAAATGTACCAGAACCGAAAGTGGCGCGGTAAACATAATGTGTCCAGGTCCGAGTCGGAGTCTGTTTGATGGGCATGGTTTTTTTCTGACGTGCGACAGGTGGCAAAGACCTTGTACCCGAGGACTGGGAATATTTCAGGTTGCCGAAGTTTGTTGAGACGCATATGAGACCGCAAGGGGATAACACGTTTGAGTTGGTTATTATCGTGAGTGACCATCTGTTTTTGGGGTGTTGGGACTGCGTTTGACGGCTGCGGGATGATGTAGAGCACGCGGTGGAATACGCTGGCTGTGACGAATACAAAGGTTGACGGGAAGGATGCTTTTGCCACATCTGATTTGTTGGAGCCGCATCCTGAACGGCCCGGGTATTGGCGGGTTTATGGGCGCATGGATGGACAGATTATACATAGCACTGGGGAGAAGGTGGGCAATGCATCTTGACTGCCGCCTTCGTTCCCTATTGATGTGGTGTGTACTACTAGACCAATGCTATCTTACTGGAAAGCATTCTCAACGAGGATCCCTACGTTTCGGGCACTGTAGTCTTTGGAACTGGACGATTCCATGCAGGTAGGGTGACTCTGGTCTGTAATTAGTATGGCCCTGACTGTCTGGTTAGGCGTCCTCGTCGAACCGAACCCGGAATTCATGTTTGACTCTTCCGACGTAGGGGAGTTGTCAGCGTTTGTAGAGAAGATATGGTGAGAAGCCTCGCCTGGTTCGAGCAGCCAATTGACATCAAAGTTAGGCCAACGGTGCAGACCATGAACAAGATCGCGCCTCAGCATTCACGGATCTTCAAGGAGGTACGCTGCATTTTCCTTCGAACTCGATTGTGGTCATGAACTGTCATAGATGATTATTGTTTCTAAACTGTCAAAACCTTTCACATACACCGTGAAACAGACCGTGCGGCGGCAGGCCATAACGGATGAATACGCGGAAGAAATCAAAGCGCTATATTCTACCGTGGAGGATGCGACTCAAATTGCCGTTCCTTCACCACCTCACTGGGACATTGATTCGACGACCTTCTTCGTGCGTTCGATTGTCGCAAGCATCGTCAGGCAGGATCTCAAGGACGTTGATGACCTATTCGAGAATGGCTGTGACAGGTAGGTTGACTTGACTTGGACCTCCCCAGTCTCACGTTTCGCATCAGTTTACAAGCCACTTGGATACGCAACTCTATCCTACGGGCTTTGCGCACCTCTACTCCCTTAGACACTCGGAATGTACCACCATCCTTTGTGTACGAAAATCCGTCAATAGCCCGGCTCAGCGCATTTATGTTCTCCCTCATCTCCGGATCGTATCGTGATTCATACAAGAGCCCAGAGACGTTGTTGAAACGCTATGCACGCAATGGTCGACAAGTACACACGCGACTTTCCCTCATCATCATCGTTGAATCTCCACTGGACGCGGACACTGGCGCAGAACAAGAGTTCGTGCTGATAACGGGAACTACGGGATCGCTGGGCAGCTACCTCCTGGCGGAGCTAATGCAGGACCCGAAAGTCGCTCGGGTGTACGCGCTAAATCGATCCTCGGGCTCTCATAGCTCGTCGTTCAACCGACAGAGACAGGCCTTTGTTACGCGGGGCTTGGACGAGAGTATACTATACTCGCCGAAGCTTATATTACTTGGGGGCGACGTTATGCAGCCTGAACTTGGGTTGCAATCCAATGCTTATAATCATGTGAGTTTCGGGTTGCGTTCTGTCACCTTTGTTTGTGCTGACTGGAATCTAGCTGTTAAATTCAGTGACCCATATTGTCCACGCCGGTATGTTGGGCATGGGGTTCATTCTTATGACTGATGGAGGTCGTAGCTTGGCGCGTCAACATGAATCTCTCCCTATCGTCGTTCGAAACGAACATCAAAGGCGTGCGATGCTTGGTTGATTTTGCGCTTCGTGCCCATTCGACTCCAAAGTTCCTGTTTGTGAGCTCAGTTGCCGTGCTTCGAAGTACATCCCTTTCGGGCTTTACATAGCATAGTTCTCATTCTCCACTAGATCCCCAAGCTCAGACACCAGTCCGGGAGCGTTTGGTAGATGCAGAACAAGCTTGTGGAAGCGGCTACGCGGAATCGAAATGGGTGGCTGAACGAATCCTTGAGCAAGCTGCTTCCAGTACCGGGATGGAGACTGCGATCGTTCGTCTTGGGCAGCTTTCGGGCGGGATCAATGGGTGCTGGAATCAGAACGAGTGGTTTCCTGCAATATTGAGGAGTGCGAAGGATCTACAGTGTCTGCCGACCTTCACTGGCGTACGCTACATCATGACCCGCAGTCAAGGTCGGGTTGCTTATATTTTTACAGAAGATCTCGTGGATCCCGGTGGACCTTGCTGCGTCGACTCTGAATGACTGTCGTCGATGGCAGTCAAGTCAGACCGCCACTGACAAAGGGGTAGTTCGTGTGTTCCATGTTGCGCACCCCAGACCTACAACATGGTCTGAGCTCTCCTCCGTCATTTCATCATTCCTATCTGTCCCACTCGTGTCATTCGGTGATTGGGTGTCGAGATTAGAGGACGCGTCCTCGACGCCTGCGTACCAACTGATCGAATTCTTCCGCGATATAAGGGATAGTAGGTATAATGTCGGTGAGCTTGAAGCATTCGGATTGCCGCAGATGGATATCTCGAACGCGTTGTCGATATCATCACACCTTCGTAGGCCGGGTATTACGCCATTGGACTCCAGTGTTGCGCAGACGTGGTTACGTTTTCAATTTGGACTGTAGATTCGGACTATAGTTGGACTTCTTGTTGTACTTATATGAAAGCCTATCCCCAGTGTAATCTCATGTATCAACCTTTTAACTCTTGCGTGTTAGTGCACGCCCCGGCGTTCGGCGAAACGCGTGGGGAGCGGCAACGGATGCTAATCAAATGATCTGCCGACGGCGACCCTTTATGCTATCTCAGCCATGAATTCGCCGCCCGCATTTCTCATCCCCAGGTCCTCCTCTCCCTTGCCCGACGATGACTGCGGCTGAAATCGACGAGCAGTCTCCGCTTTTGGCGGAAAATGGTGAAGCCAACGGTGACGAGGGCAAGCCAAAAGCGTTGGCGCCCATAGTCATTCCGATGACTTTTGGTATCTTCCTGGCAGCTATGGACCAAACTATAGTCGTATCTTGTGAGTGCTATAGATGTTGTTGAAAGTCTATACTGACCTATGGAAGCGTACGCTGCCATCGGGAGTGAATTGGAGCAACTTCAGAAAACCAGTTGGATTGCAACTGGTTACATGCTCACCTTGACAAGTTTTCAGTATGTTATTATGCTCTCAAACCAGCTTACGGAATCTAAGTTGCATAACAGACCACTGTATGGAAAACTCAGTGACATATTTGGTCGTAAATCCTGTCTGTTGACCGCTTATTGCATATTCCTCGTCGGCAGTTTACTTTGTGGACTCGCACGGAGCATGGACGAATTGATTCTGGCGCGCGCGATAGCAGGAATTGGTGGAGGCGGGATGTCCACCGTAGTGAGCATCATCATGTCCGACATTGTTCCCTTGAGGAATAGAGGGACATGGCAGGGTACGTGTAGAACTCGTTTGCCAGTCCAAGTGCAGCGTCTGATGTTGAACCAGGCATAATCAACATCGTTTTCGCAACCGGATCCTCTATCGGCGCGCCATTAGGTGGCATCCTAGCCGATACCATCGGCTGGCGATGGGCGTTTCTCTTTCAGGTCCCAGTAGCATTGATTGCTATCGTTTCCGTCAGCATCGCCCTAAAGCTACCAACCTCTGACTCTGTCGACTTTGTGCGGAAGATCAAACGCGTCGACTTTTCGGGCGCGTTCTCGCTCGTCACAACAATATTTTTCCTTCTCTACGGTTTGGAACACGGGGGCAACGTTTCGTGGTCGGATCGGTCCACTATAGGCGCACTCGTGTTCTCCGGTGTAGCGTTTGTGATCTTCAGCGCTATCGAGATGGAATGGGCCAGCGAGCCATTTGCGCCGAAGAGGATTATAGTCAACCGAGCCTTGATTGCGAGTTACCTCGTCAACTTCTTCGGAGTCGCAGCAGCAATGTCGATGCTCTTCCATCTCTCACTTTACCTCCAAGCCGTCCAAGGAAAGAGCCCCAGCGAGGCCGGTCTGTGGCTTATCCCCTGTGTCATCGGTGGTGTGGTGGGAAGCTTGGCTGGAGGTCTCATCATGCAAGCCACCGGAAAATTCTACTGGGTCACCGTCATCTCCTACGTGATGCAATTCGCGGGTACCTTAGTCGTGGCGCTTTGGTCTGGTGTCGTAGGTACGAGTCTGGGTCTGATCATAACCGGTTTGGTCGTCGCTAGCGTCGGGAATGGGTCTGGAATAACGACGAGCTTGATATCGCTCATCGCGAACGCTGGGAACGCAGATCAGGCTATCGCCACGGCTGTGTCTTACCTTTTCCGCTCGTTGGGATCGGTAGTTGGGCTTTCAATTGGAAGCACTTTGGTTCAGGACACTCTGAGAAGTGCGTTAAGAGAGAGGCTCGCTGACAGCGATGCTGACATTGATGAGGTACGAATAATATTGTGGCGTTTTGTGCAGCAGTTGACATCTGTGGGTGTCCTAGATCATTCGCAACGTGCGGTCTTCGTTATCGTACATTTCAACTTTACCAGCAGAAATGCGGGCAGCGGTGCAGGACAGCTATGAGCAAGCAATACACGCTTGCTTCTGGTTCACAGTCGGAATGTCGTTGTGTGCGTTAGCTGCTAGCTTGTTCATCAAAGAGAAACCGCTCGGTGGCTCCAAAGACATTCCAGGTACTCCTGCAGAGGAATCCACCTAAATTATAGATTACATTATATAGACAAAGGCAGAAAAAATGTTTCGGAGAGACTCACGTTATTTAGATTTAAGCTCTGGATTGCTTTGCGGACTTGACTATACTTCAGCTCAACCTGTTTGGGAGCCAAAAGCGTAGGGACATCGGAGTAGGGAATGAAGAGGAGTCGTCGTTCCCCGCCCCATTATATAGTGTATGCACATGCGCACCATAACAGGAGGTACCAGCTCAATCGCGCCACAAGAAGCATCATCAGATGCGCTTCTATGCCGCGCTCTGGCCACTGATGACTTTCATGTCCATGTCGTTCGATGAGGACGCTCCGACTGCTTAAGAGTCCCAGTCATCACCTGACGCAGGACGAGAGAGCTGACGAGAGACGAAACAAGTTCACGCATCAATGGGAGTCAAGGGGAACTTGAGTTGCGGAACATATACACATGGGAGAATCGGCGTAGGCACCACCGTTGATGAATTTCGCGCGACAGATAGTGGGAAAGAAAAGTGTTATCAGCGTACTGCATGCGTATTGAACGGAGCTCGTTTATCGTTATGCAGTGCTCTGGCGTCTAAGAACACGAGAACGGACAACACGGAATGACATACCAACTATCCTAAGATGAGAACCGAGTACTGAGAACAGGTCGACTAGTTCAGCGCCAAAGAGGTGCGTGCGCTTGTCGTATGAAACACCGCCTTGCCCATCGGCGCGCTATAGTCCCGAGAGAAGCAGTGACCCGGAAGGCGCGAGTAACAGTGTGAGACCAAGGTTTCCACATCAAGAGCTGTCGAAAAATAGTGCTGTGGAATGTTGTGGAGACCCAGAACCATTAGGTGAGGAGCATCGCGTCTATAACTGTCGAAAACGACAGTAAGAGATTAAGATAGCCTATGATAGCAATCTGTTGAAGAGACTGATTTACGTTATGCAATCTGCCAATAACGAGGAGAAAGTAGCAAATGGTTGGACGACTCGTTCACTATTATGACGGTGCTATAGAGAGGTTGTGAGAAATTAGAATGATGGCACACGTGTTCGCGATCAAGGCTTCATTGCAAACCGTCATGGTCTGAAAAAAAAGCGTAGACAGCGACCGAGTTAGCTCAATTCCCTGTTCTCACCCTCACTTATTCTTCTGTTACACACGAACAGACCTGCTGCAGCGAACTCGGACACCTGGATTCTACTGGTCGAGTCCTCCTGGTCAGCAAGCTTCGTATCACTTCTCGTCGAACACGTCACTCTGGGGATCCGTAGTTACAGCAGGACGACAAAATTATACGGCCAGACCCTCTTTAGCTTTGGGCATCGACCTTTGGCGCCCTTGTTCTGAAATAACTACACAGCTCCGGGCCCGCTTGTTCAGATGTTCACCATTGATTGCACGCCGTGCAGGCACTCGGGACCGCGAATTCAGCTGAAGATTTCTGCGTGAAAGACGAGTTCGAGTCCGGCGCTTGGGGCGTTCACCGCCATGAATTGAGGGAGTCTCTTGTTCAGACACACGGGGCCGCCGGCAAAATAACATTGTTTTCATGCACCGAGGACGCGAAAGTCACACTAAAAGCAGTATTGGCACAGGACTTGTTGGCCACGTCTGATTTGATACCGCAGGTGCTTCGTAGCGTTGCGTGCATGCGGTCATTATCAGCCGTCGTTGTACTTGGATCTATGATATCTCAGCATGCTACTTGCGGATCGGACTGCGAAGTACTGAGTACTGTGTGACCTGCGTGGCCCGCCCTTTGTCAGTTCTATGTGCATTCTGCAGCTGCAAAGTCTTAATGAGAAGGTTCTCCATGTCGCGGCTTGATTACTTGTGGCGTTGGTCAACTGGTCAGTACCTACACTGTTCTTCACTCGTTATGCTCCCATGTCAATTTGCTTTCTTAGCACCCTAAATGACTCGCTATATCGGTAACCGTACCGACTACGTATTATCCGAATCAGCTCGGGAGTCATATATACTGCGCCACCGTCACTGCAGCACAGGGTTCCCATTCCGGCATATCCCCAGTCAACCATATATATGACCGCCTCGTCTCATCGCTTGGGATATACACGATTCCTCACCCTCTACCATGGCAACTTGGCACGGAACCCATATCCATTACTAGAAGTCGAGGACGAACTCTTCGACGCGGATGACGATCCCCCTCGTTTTGTGAAAGAGGTGGAGAACAAGCGCAGCCAGAATAGGCTTGCGGCTCAGCGGAGCCGGCAGCGCAAGAAGGATTACGTCCAGCAATTGGAGGAACGTGTGGGGGAGTTGAATAAGCAGTTGGCTCGGTGGAAGGCGATGGTGGAGATCTATGAGGGGATGATGAGAGCTCATGGGGCTTCCCCGCTGTGTTGAGGTTCGTCGACGTCTGTTTCAATTCGTTGTCGTTAGCGTTGCCTTACTATGCCGCTTGCACAGAATCCATTGGGTATTCAAGCTTGAATGATCGCTGTCGAGATGGATACTACATATTCTTACTGTCAAGTCCTGAGACTGTCCCTAGCTCTGGCTATACACCACACATCCTGATGCGTGGTATCAGTGGGCAATAGAGACATTGTTGCGCAACTGTTTCGTGCAAACACGGTCACGCGATGCCTTGATCGTGAGTTACCTCGTCAACTTCTTTGAAATCGCAGCAGCAATGTCGATGCCCTTCCATCTATCACTTTACCTCCAAGCCGTCCAAGGAAAGAGCCCCAGCGAGACCAGTCTATGGTTTATCCCCAGTGTCATTGGTGGTGTGGTGGGAAGCTTGGCTGTAGGTCTCATCGACCGGAAAATTCTACTGGATCACCGTCGTCTCATACGGATGCAACTCGCGGGTGCGTGAGTCGTTGCGTTTGGTCGAATACAGGCAGTGCGAAAGCATTTCCTCGCGTGGTACAGACACCCTTCAAACAAAACATATTATGTCTATCACTTCTGCCTATGTCTTCATCTTCTCTATGCTATATACTAACCGTCAAGGTTTCGAGCCCTTGACCTGCCTAGCGGGCTTAGCACTGCACCATTGGCGCGCCCTCGGCGTGGCACCTGCTACTACTAGATATAGGAGAGTGCGAGGCCATACCAAACGTTCCACAAAAAATGTTGATGCCTTAGGCTTGAGACAGTACCCCATCAAGGTACAATCGCAACTTGCCGAGAGCGCTTGCTTTCACACCATGGTCAAGGGCTGCGTCCTCGTTTCGTACAGGACTTGTCCAACTTTGCGAGAGCAACTAGCGTTCACATATTAACCCCAAGATGACTGTTGCAAAGTCGGAGGGTTTGTGAAGGGGCTTGATGCCGGTCGACGCCTGTTATCGGTGCTGGGGGGTGTTCAGTCTTCTGAATGCGGGGATGAGAGCAATTCCTGCGGCCTCTTCAGATGAAACATCGACTATGCCTTACTCTACCAAGCCCTTGGGTACTGGCCCGGGACAGTACCTCATCTAAACGCCGGGTGAGGCGTAGTTGAATATTCATCATCGGCATACGAGACTCTCTTGGACTCGATTTCGTCGAGAACCCGCTTCATCGCAGCTTGTCTTTGGTGATTAAAGACGACGTCTTATATCCTAATTTTTGGAACGTTTGTCTCTTCGTGAGACTGAACATTGGTTGGATTCGCACATTTGTAAATACCTTTGTTCAGCTGCCAGCATTACTGCATCAATGAAGCATCGAATATCGAGGCCAGGCGTTGCGTTAACTCCAGGGTTATATTGGACACCGTAGCCGAGGCGTTTGATGTCGAGACCATAGTCATATATCGGAATCTCTGATGTCCGATGCTTTGCCCCACCACTCCCGACGGGATGGGTACACCGAGAAGCTGGAGACTTTCTATCAGGTTGGAATTGACAGTGCAAGAGTTATCCGAGAACTCTGGATTGATGAATTCAGCTCCGTGAAGGCAAGGCCAATAGAAGAGTCTGCGGAAGCGTCGGTCACCGTGAAGGATATCACTCCATCGACCTGGATAACAGTGAATTCGACACAGTGATGAAAATATTTCAAAACTTGGCCTCTTTTGTAAAGTCGAATACGACAGACAAGTTTTCCGCACTGAAAGTCAGACTCGTCGTTTCTGCGGAAGGAATCCCAGTGACGTTCCCAGAACTCAATAAGATCGTTACAGGCGCCACAGTCCTAGTCTCGGGTGCATAATTGAAGTTATCCCAAGATCCAGAAGGAGCTCGGGCAGAAATGTACGGAAGAAATGCGAGGACGGACAGAAGAATCATTGATGTCAGGCAAAGGCTTCAAGGCAAGAACTCAGCCTTATAGGGAGAGCGGCTGACCGCCACATGCTACCTAGGACGCGTTATGGTTGAACAATCAATAGGCTCATGTGTTGGGACCTTGTGAGCGCTGGCGACCAATGCACGGGACGCTGTAGAGGCGCGGAAGGTCGTGGTGGAATAAAACGAGTATTCCACGCTCGCCGATCCGAACCTGAAGACCGATTTCCATTGTCACTGTGACCGCCAAAAACCCTCGGAGCGCCCAGGGAGCGCCTGACTACTACGCGGCCGCAATACCCTCCGATTACATACCTCCGTGGAGGCAATCTTTGATAGGTATCAAGATTAGATCTCGGTGGATGTGAATCGCTATTACGCGTTCTTCCGTTGCCCGTCAAAGTTCGCAGACTGTCTTTGCTTTCTTCCACATGGTCGAAAACTATAAAGACCGGTTTCCATTGTGACTAACTTGCTTACGCGTTGCCATTCGGTTGCCCGTCAAAGTTCGCAGACTGTCTTTGCTTTCTTACGATGTCCTCGAAACCACCGCAAGGCCCGTTCCAGCGCCAGAATCCCAACATTAGCGTTCCTGGTGCGGCCATCTTCGCTCTCGGCCGTCTCGGCGAGTGAGTTGACAGTCGACTTGCATGTTTATACCGTGTCTGACTATTTAGTGCCCCGCTGCAATACGCGTTGTTTACGCAGGGGTGGGCCGTGAAAGCCCTCGCTGCCATCGGCTTGCGTGGGAGCAACGTCTTGGTGACTGCTGGGCCCGGCGTTGCGGGCCTGGGCCCTATCCCGACGCTACTTACGGGGATGTACGCCGTTGCGGGCATGCGTCACGTACGTCCCGCATCTAGCAAAATATCATATAGGGGAATTGAGCAATCGTTAACAGGCCTACTGGTCCGTGTTCACAAGCAGCAACTACTGCGGGGTGGGCGACTCTCTCCAGATCGTCATCTACAACGCCACCGTCAACGTTATCAACACTCTCGTCGCAGTCCACACACTCACCTCATCAACGAACCCCGTTCTTGGGAGCTTCACAGAGTGTCTTGCATGGAAGCAGTGGGCCGGGCTCGCCCTCTTCGCGCTCGGAGTTTCGCTGGAGATGATTTCCGAGAACAGCAGGAAGCAGTTCAAGAAAGATCCCAAGAACAAGGGCAAAATTGACGACACGGGCTTGTGGTGCGTCTTATCTATTTTCCTCTACCAAGTGCGCTTCTGATTTTGTCCCAAGGTCCGTCGTCCGCCATCCAAACTACCTCGGCTACTTCCTGTGGCGCGTCGGGATCTCGCTCACCACCGTCAGCTCCCTCTTCCATTTTCATGTTGCTACCTACTGACACGGCTACTACCGCACCAGGGCTCTCTCGTATCTTCCGCGGTACTCGCCAGCTTCCAATTTGCGATCTTTTTCTTCGGGGGAATCCCCGAGATCAGCAGCTACATGGCTACGAAATACGACGCCAAGTGGGCGGACTACAGAAAGCGCGTTCCGTCTGCGATGTTCCCAGGTATCTTTTAATTTAAATGAGCTGTACTTACTGAAATCATGGCGAATCAATACGATTGAACATTTGCACTTCTGTCACTGAGTGTGATGAGTCGAGTTGGAGTTTGTGCGCAATGCGGTAAGGCGGAGGTCCACGGGGAATGTTGAGTTCATTTTCCCAAAGTTCCCAAAATGAGGCTAGTGCTCACAGGATCCAGTCTCCGTGAGGAGGGGTTCGTCTGAGGTTCATCAAGAGGACGGCGTACTCAGCGAAACTCCGACACTGCCACCGAAAGTACCAGAAATTCAGCATTTCCCGGTTCAACTTGAGTACACGTTGATGCCATTCTAGCTAACTTGGCCTCCCGCCTGCATCACGGGGCACGGCTAGGTTCCGGAGTCTAGAGGCTTTAGAGGCTAAGATCAAAGGGAGAAGAGAGAAGAAGAGAGAGGCGGAGACTCGAGCGTCAAGGCGAGCGTGGTGGCAGATGTTACGAGAATCCTATACATTCATTCGTGGATATCGCATTTCCGGATTTAGCCCCGTAATCGATATCCCTTGATTCGTGTGAATCTGCTGGATATGGCATTTCATTTGCGCACTGCGCGCGTTGACCGCATTTACTGCTGAGGTACGTGATCTTCGGCGATTCTTCAAATCTCCCTCTCTTTCTTCTCTGTTTTCCCCTTTTCTTGTACGCCTTGAAAACTTGATTGTTTCCCCGCGACCACAGACATAATACATGAGCCAATTTTTCAACTTGAACAAGAGCAACACGCCAGATAGTAGTCCTTGATGAAGGGAGACGTGCGTGGGCTCTACGAATCCCACGCAAACGAGGCCGAAATATTCTACGTATTCATACGGCTCCAGACACTATTCAGTTTTCTGAGCGAACACTTTTACCTGTGTACACGGCTCAAATATTCGCATCGTCGTTAAAATTCGCTCATAGGGAAGTAATGCGGCTATGTACGATGTACGGAAAGGTGGCGTGGAACAAGCCACCTATACTCCGGGCGTGGAAAGAACAGGGACGTAGAGCGAGTACGCTTTACCACCGACATTGGCATGGAGCGTGTTGCTGAGAGCCTTGGGCGAAATCGGCGACGAGTAGAATGTGTATCCGTCTGCCGGGGGAATGGAAAAATCGCGCGTGAAGTGCGTCGTGGTCGAGGTGTTCACAACGATGGGCGCAAGGGCATTTCCGGCGAGCGTGGTTTTGGCATGAACAGTCGCAGGCAGGAAGTTGTCCTTGACCTAGCAGCAACGAAAATAAATGAGCGAGATGATTTATTTACAAGTGAAAGACAAAGACGTACGGCAGCCACGATAGTCGTACCAGCGTCAGTGAACTTGGAGCGCCCCGCATCGTACAGAAGAACGTCTTGATCGATGGTGTAGTTTGCGCCGTGGTTGTCGACGATCAAGGGAGTAGAACCGTTCCTGAAGTCTACTTCAAACCAGAAATGCGAGATAGAGTTCTCGAGGGGTATCGTCGCGTTGAACCGGTAATACTCGAACTGGATGTAGCCCTTGGCCAAGCCGTAGGTAGACGCAGTTAGGTAGTCAAGCTGGAGAAGCTCGACTGAGCATCCTGCTTCGGGGCAGAATGTTCCTTGCCGCTCCTTCCAGAACATGGTCACGGTCGTGTTGGGCGCTCGGAAGGACAATATCAACGGCCGGTTGTCGATGATCTAGGGCCCAAAGTCTCAGCTCTACTCGATGTGAAAAAAAGTGAATGCGCTACCCTCAGCGTCGCAAGGAATTTGAGAGAACCACCTTGAGGGAACAGCATCGTGTCCGACACTTTGTAGTCGATGGGTTCGACAACGTCTGTGAGCTTGACGTTGCTTGGAACTGTGTCGATCATGCGTGCGATCAAGTCTGAGCACACTTGGTTGAAAACCAAAGGCTCGGAGAGCCTACGAAGATTAATGATTTCGTGCGTAAGCAGGTAGAGATAACGCAATTACCTTTTCATTGTGGCATTGTTGTCACTGGAGAATATACGCAAGTCGGAGCGAGTCGAGATATTTGGGCCGACTTCGAGGGGATTTACTGTGGTGAAATCGAGGTATTCTTGTACTCTGAATAATTGTGAGCGCGATGGTACGATGCAGCAATAGCGGTTGACCCTCACATTGAGTTGTTAAATCCAATAGGCGACTGGAAGGCGACGCCAACCGATTCTTCAACTGGAGGCAAGATCGTTGGAAAGTCGATCTGGCGCACGCCACCTGGGAATAAGCCGTAAAGCATGAGATATGGCCAGGGTTTCAGTGGTTGAGCGTACCAAGGGAGTGACCGCAGGCAGTCAGAGCGATCATGTCCGTTGCGTTGAAGCCCATGCGTTTGAACTCGGCAGTGTGCTCCTCCAGACTTTCCTGCGGTTCAGGCACAGTTTCCGGCCCAGCTTTGGTAGCGTCAATTCGCCCCGCCCTGAATGGGATGGGAGGGCCGCCACAACCAACAACGGCAGCGACAGCGCCCATCGCGATGACGTCCGCCACTATAGGTGCACAAATTAAACAAACTGAAACGGATGGGAGACAAACGGCTACGAACTTCCAGTATATTCCGTCGGGACGTTCAAGTAGTCAACGAGTGTTTTACGCTGTCCAAGTCCGACATTCTGGCAATTATTTTCTGTCATTCCAGGAAGATGAAAAAGCGTTGAAAGTCGGACTCACCTGGGCTGAACCAAGCTCATATATGATTGAAGCGTCCAAACCCCCAGTTCCGTCCGTTATGTTGTGTGTAGCGAAGTCATGGAACGCCTTTACAAGTCTTAGGGCAAGGAGGCGGAGTGGTTCAAGAGTGGACTCACGAGGCGGAGCCACTGAGCTGCGACAGTGGTCAGGTCTCTTTCCACACAGCCCAACGTCGCAGTGGACATGCCGCTGAAATGGTTGACATAGAGGTGGTTGTCGATGTTGTCCAGCAATGGATCCGGCCAGTTGAAAACCGCCGCGGACCGAACGAGCTGCAGAGCGCATGCCAAACGAACAAAGAGACCAAGGCGCATTTGTAGGACGAAGAGAGGTGAGTGAGTTCCTAGTTGAAAACTTTGATGCGACGCGTCTTAAATCAATGGATGACTTCCCGTAAGAATTATGATCCATCATGGGACTTGCATGTGCACCGTCGGGCCATGTAAGCGTGGCCAAGCACACAGAACTCAGAGAGCGTGCGAAGAGATAGAAAACTTTGGTCACCGAGTAAGTCCAGAGCCCCGGTCGCGACTGAATAGAAAATCTATTCAATCTCCGCCACTCGGAACTGCTTCCGACCCTGCAAGCGACTTCCGTTGTGTGAGGAGGCCATGGAGGCTGCCCAATGGAGGCTGCTCAATTGTTTAGCGAAAAGCATCTTTGATGGCACATCACGGATTGACGTGATCGTGACGGTCGCACTAACTCACCAAAAAGGCAATTGAAAACCCTTCGATTACCTCCGTGGAGGCAATCTTTGATAGATGGTATCAAGATTATTAGATTTCGGTGGATGTGAATCGCCAATCAATCGGCGATCCGTCACAATCGTCAGTCCAGACAGTCAAAGTCAATGTACTATTTCTGCAATATTTCGGTGGAAAATAAAGTATCAACACGAGGAACCGCAAGGATATCTCGGCGGATTTTACAATTCGCGTCGCGTTCAAGAGGGACGCGTCGAAATACTTTACCCATTGCGGCTCGCCGTATCACCGCTGAGGACAACATTGACCCAGTAACTCACCGATCATCGGCAGTATCCTTGGCAGTATCAGCTCGCAGTAGTTTCAACCAAGTCTCAACGCACCATTTTCAACTTTCCTTCCTTAGCGGCTTAGCCTTCCTGATGGTCAGCAAAGCATCAACGCGATGCATTCAGGGTTGCTTAAGTGGTTCGTGGCGTGACATAGTCACATAGAGGTCCCCAGATTTCGAACACCGTGCTCCACGGAGTGCCCACATGTAGATTAGTATCTATTACAAGGTCCACTACGGGCCATCCTCTTCAACATGGCTTCTCCCAACGCGCAGACCCCTACGCTTTAGTGGTAAGCTTTGTTTCTTGTGAGCCTGCTTACGAGTACAGGCGACCGATGCTGAATGGGACAGGTATGTTCATGCCGCGTTTCAAGAGAGCATCGACACATTCTAAAGGGATGCTGCTAGGCTCGACGGCCAGCACAATGGAATCGCCAATCTTAACCAGAACCTAGCACCTGTCGACTTAGGACAACCCAAGAAGATCCTCGAAATCGGGTATGAGCTCATTCTGTATTTCTCGCTGTGTCATTCAAGTTGGCCTTTGCCTGCAGATCGGCATGGTGAGCCTTAGTCTCGATGTACCTGCATTGCGATTGACTACTTGATTAACAGGGCCATTCAAGCCGCTAAGCTGTACCCTGACGCCGACGTTCTCGCCGTCGATATGAATCCACTCCCCGCGAGGTAGATTGCTCCCCACCCGAACCCGCCGACACCTGGCGAACGGAGTCATTAGGCCCTTACCTTCCAACATCCGTTTTCAGCAACTCAATGTGTTGGAGCCCGTCCCATTCCTACCGGGAAGCTTTGACGTTGTTCATATCCGCTTCGTACTCTGTCACGTAAGTCTTTTTCACAAACTTCTTCTGCCGAGACGTCCAACTGACCCACTCTCGTCTTCTCTAGCTACCCCATGGACACACGGTACTTCCCCGCATCATCGAACTTGTTGCTCCCAGCGGTTGGCTTCTCGTCGATGACATCGCCGGTACCAGATGAATTCAGCGGAGAGGTACCGAAGGCGTTCATCGTCCTCACCCAGGAAGCACGTGGTCGCGTCGGATCTGATGACAGCCACACAACTAAACAACAACTAAAGGCTGCGCGCGTCCAAGTAAGTTTTGCTTGGACTTGCTCTTTTTCAGCCCTTATTGAAGACGGGATTTCAGCATGTCGCGGAACACAAGGTCACCTATAAGCACCTTGGAGGTGGAGTTGAGTTCTGTGAGCAGATTCCAGAGACGGCGTCTGGAAAGATGCTCCGACGGCTTTTGCGCGACCATAAGTCTACGGAGTAGACAGTCTTAGGACAGCTATTACTGGTATTGGTATTCTACAGATGTATTTTGTACAATTGCCTGCCTCGCTAGCAGGGTAGATTCGCTATTTATTTGCAATCCATGTACTCATAACAGATGTTCGACATAGACCCAACACTAGTCAATGAAAGCGGCGGACTCGAAGCTCCAGCGCCTCTCGCAAGGCGGTTCCAAAATTGCGAATGTATTCAGTGAAAACATATGGAGGCGACAAGATAATTGGCCTAGTCCTCCTGTACATGGGCTCCAGATAGTTCCAGAGCCCAAATGTACTGCCGTCTGTTACCCAAGTATCACCGATCCTGAATGTCTTGAGGGAGGATCCCAGAGGAGAGAAGATGACTTCCGATGAGGAACTATAGCCTAGAGATGATAACCGCCATGAGGACTTGCATAAGGAGAATAGGTATTGAAGAGCAATGATACGTCAACGTTCAACATTGATGTTCACTTAATTGACGCCGCAGAAGAAGTAGTCAATCATTCTTCGATTGATCTACATTAGGATAAGTACATCAATCATAGGACCTCGGCGGCGACGAAGGGGACGAAGAGTTCACCATGCGCCTGACCCCGCGCTGCACATAAAAGTCAGCGGGAACGATCCGAGGGCAATCACGGAAACAGTCCGTACCCAATTTCAAGAATCTTTTGAGGCTTCCCCAAGTCTGCAGGGGATAGATTGCTACCCAGAACTTATCGATTCCATTATGCATAGCGTCGAGCCTAAGTGCACACTTCAGGACACGAATAGATCGACAGGGATGGCTGAAATCATACCTGGCCCATTCTACTTCGTTGATTGAAGAAATTTATGAGTGGTACACCATGAGTAAAAGTATAGCCGCCTACCACTAGGACATAGGGAGTCTGGACGTAAGCTGCAGCCATGTTGAGGGAGTTGAGGGATGGGAATTAGATTGAACGGTGAACCCCCATCGTTCGTAAGTTTCGGGTCACGTCACGGTCCCTGGGCGGCCTCGGAGCTCCTCGGAACCCAATTTGAACAACCGGGAACTCGGGTCTTTACGCAAATCCACTAGATCGGCGATCAATCGTCAATGCATCAACGTCGACAAGTTACAACGTAGCAGGAAATGGAGATAACGCACCTAGCCCCACTGCTTGCAAGTCTCTCCGTCGGCGAGTAATTATTTCCAAGAGGCATTACTATGAGGCGGCTTGCTGGTGATAGTACAGCTAGCTGCGAAACTATGTGAACTATTTGACATTTTACCTCTTCACAATTTCTGCTCAGGGAGAGGCGCACCGAGACGATTCCGGAGTGACCTATTACTACATTTGGGCCAATCCCGTCGTGCTCGACTCAGTTCGAGCATCCGGATCTTGCCAATCGGCCCTTCTCGACAGGTACCTGAGCAAAAGTTCTAACGAGAAGAAATCCGTCGGAGTTCACATAGTTTCGCAGCTAGCTGTAATCCGGAGTCATGCGACCCGGTGAGGATGGAAGATGAGTGGTGCGCGTGTCTAGGCCTTAGCTATAGCCATGCGGTGTCTCTTCGTTATGGGGGGAGCGGTTGACTGATGTTCGTGTTCTGATACCTCCTTCGCTACGCTTTACTTATACCTTGCCGATCCTGCAATTCCAACTCCTCGATCTTTCCCCCCAAATCTACTTCAACATGTCTTCTTCCACCGCTAAGCCAGACTATATTCTACCCGTAAGCAAGATGTACCTCCTCTCATCTCGTTCTTGACACCAGTTTCAACCAGGTCAACGAAACAGAATGGGAAAGGTCTGATCTTGCTACGCGGCGGCTCGTCCAATTTTAATGAAGCTGCTAGGCTCGACGAGCAGTCCAATGCGATGGACACACTTCTGGGTAATAAGCTGGGCCCGGGAGACATCGGACAACCCAAGAAGATCTTGGAAGTCGGGTACGAAACCAATCTCTTGCTGCTTGCTAGGATCGTTCGTTAAGCCCTTCCTGCAGCGCCGGGTCTGGAGCATGGTGAGCCCAGGTCCTCATGTACCTCGCTGTTGGTACTATACGACCGCTAGGGCCATTTATGCTGCCAACAAGTACCCGGAGGCAGAGGTCATCGCGGCCGACATGAACCCCCTCCCTGCACGGTAGGTCTCCCGGATTGCTTTTGACTCGCATCTGACCAACCGCATCAGGCCCCTGCCTTCCAACCTTCGCTACCAGGAAACGAATGCGCTGGAGCCCTTCCCCTTCCCGGCCGGCAGCTTCGACATTGTTCACATCCGGCTGACCCTGTGCCATGTAAGAGAAGAACTTGCGCCAGCTTAGACTTACCCCGCTCACTCTGCTATAGCTCCAGGATGGGCCGGCGGTCCTGACCCGCCTCATCGACCTTGTCGCTCCTGGCGGCTGGCTCCTCGCGGACGACATCGACTGGCTCGCGGACTTCTCAGGTTTGGACAACGCCCCCGGCATCAAGGGCGGTCTTTCGCACATCATCAACAGCACGCTGGCCGTCAAGGGTGACCCGCACTTTGGCAAAAACCTCAAGTCGCTCCTCGAGTCCTCGAGCAAATTGACCAACGTCCATGTTCGCGAGGTTACGACGCCTTTGAACAGCGCGCCCGCAGGTATGTCGCCCGCCGCGTTGGTAGCATTCATGCTCACCTGCGTCATACAGACCCAGCTGAGGCTACGTGGGCCAAGACATTCAAGGACACGCTCACACGCGCTGTCGCTGGAGCGCCCGTCGGGGAGGCCCCAGCTGCGAAGGCGATGCAGAAGGCGTACCTCGACGACGCGGCCAACGAGGGGTTGGACTGGCAGTACTCATTGAAGTTCTACTTCGGGTGGGGTAAAAAGCTGGCCTAGAGTCGCTTCGCGTCGCGGTAGTCGTCAATTCAACTTGGCGACGGCCTCGTTCCTCTCCCTTTCGCTCTCTCCAGTGATAAGCCTTAGAAGAAGTGTATAAACATATGTACGATCGGGTCAAATGGCATTCGCCTTTGTGATGAAGGATTCTTTGCAAGGTGCTTCTCTCAAGGGACCATGTTTGTGGGCCCAGAGCTGTTGGCACCCAAGATGACTGTCGTAAAGTCGGAGGGTTTGTGAAGGGGCTTGATGCCGGTCGATGGTGTTCAGTCTTCTGAATGCGGGGATGAGAGCAATTCCTTCCTTGACCGCTTGCTGCCTCTTCAGATGAAACATCGACTATGTCTTACTCTACCAGGACCGGGACAGTCATACCTCCATGAAAACGCCGGGTGAGGCGTAGTCGATTCATCATCTCAGCACTAAGTTCATTTTGTTAGTCAAGTTGTGCGTTGAAGGGCCCAGGAGTTGTCGTCAAAATCGGAATCACTCAGACAAGAGGAGTCGAGGCTCAGCTGGGTGTTCATGCCGAGCATACGAGGCTTTTGGGGCGGTCGATTACGCCAAACTTGCTTCGTCGCAGCTTGCCGTTGGTGCACGAGTGACTGTCACCTAACACTCAATTTTTGGACCGTTGTGGCTCTTCGGGGGTCGTTTGATATGTAATTCATGATGTCTATCGAGTACAGGCAAGAACCAGGGCAAGTATTGAAGATCGTATGACAAGTGTTACTCAAACGAGGAAGACCATGCACGACATTCATGAACACGTCCATGTACCTTCACGCCAAGAACCAGTTGTGCCATATCTACAATTGTCCCTTTCCGTGCCATTCTCTGTTAGCCCAACGATAACCTCTGGGGCATTTCCTGCCTCTACCCAGTCCACTATCGCTAGTAGAACGTTGTGGGTCGACACATTAAGCCCGACTGTGTCTAGTCCGGCGTTCCCGATCAACGACGGTGCTCCAGCTACCCCGCCGCCACAGTGACCCATTCCGGGAACGAGGAATAAACGATAGAATATGTCCATTGCGACCGGATCCAAACCCATTGTAGAGGAGATATGTTTGTAAAGCGCCTTGGACTCTCCAGAGTTGATGAGAGGATCTGCGCGACCGTGGTAAGCTAAGTACTTTCCTCCTTGCTCTTTGAACGGGGAAAGATCTCCGATGTAGGAAGATATTCCGAAAGGGTCCATGATGTCTGAGTAATGGCTTAGATGGGTTTGAGCACAGTAGTTCAACTGACCTGCGTAGTAGAGGTCTGCTAAGCTGAAGTTGTCGAAATTGTGGTATTTATCCGTATAGTACATGTTTTGAAAGTAGCCCTACAGTGAGGACCAGGATCAGACATAGGTATTGTTAAAAAGGACATTCGTGGAAACACTTGCCTCAGTGTAAGTGTTGAGATCTCCGGAGAAAAGAGCTTGCCAAGCGTCGCTAGCCTCTGCCCCGGGATCGAAGCGCGGAAACAGCGTCTCTCCCTTCAGCCCGACTAATGGGCTGTAGATTTGATGCACCACCTTGAGCTGCGCGTCCGTTAGACAAGATGTAGCGTTCGCCCTAGCGTCACATGCCAGACTGCTGAAATCAGGATTACAATCATCTGGCTCGGCGATGATTCCATCTATCAATCCGTCAAGGGCGTCGCACTGAGAAAATATCTCCTGGGATATGGCGCTCCATTGTGGAGCTGTGATAAATTTGGGAGATTCCGACGCGAAAGGAGCTCCGACCCAGCGACCAGCAAGACCTTGATAAGAGCAAAGTCTATTAGAATCCGTCGCCGGGGATCCTCCGACAATGCCTTAATCTAAATGAGAACGCGTCGGAATGCATGCGACTGAGTAGGTCACCATTAAAGTCAAAGGGATATCTCGACGCCATGGTATGAGCTTGTCGGCCGCCCGTAGAACAGCCAATGTAGTAGGCATTGCTGATATTTGTGCCGTAATATGTCGCGATTATCTGCTTTCCCAGCACAGTGGCGACGTGGAGTGAACGATGAACGAAATCCTCAGTCACTTCGGGGTTTTCGTAGAAGCTATCAGAAGTCGGGCCGTCGTGACCAGCGTCTGTACCGATGGAAGCAAAGTGCATTGCTGCTCCGTAGTCAAGGTTAGTATAGTCGATGCCTAGGAAGCCTTTAGTGGGGGGTGAGGCACGCGGGGTAAATTCCACATACAACCAGCAAACCCGCTGTTTCCTACCGTGAGGGACCTCCCATACCATTCATCCGGCATCCACACTTCAAAGTGGACAGCCGAAGTTGAAGATGTGTTTACGGTCGCGTCTACGCGGCACATTGCTGCCGTCGACGTTGTGTTGACTTGGCAAACTCCCAGGGTAGAGATGGTGGCGGTAGCCGCAACATAAGAAGACTCGTAGATAGTAGTGTTTGCTAGCGTTAGCATGTTCTTCAGGGATGAGCAGTCAAGTGCCATAGCTGAGGAAAGCAAGAAGTATGCGGAGAAGAATTATCCCTGGGAGTGTTGGCCCACATCAGCCAGAGAAAATATATAAACAGCTCCATCAAAGATAGCCCACATCAGATGTCGGAAGCAGCTTTATTGCGATAATGCGGTGGTCATAGAACGAGGTTCGGAAGGGAAGCATGGGCGCAGGACTGCGCAGGATGCATATGGGCGCCTCCGAAAACTCACTATCGTGGGAAGAGTTCGGCTTGTCGTGCCGATGCGCTTTCTCATTCCACCCACCATGACCTGGGCTGCATCCAGTCTACTTCTACTCGTCTGGGACTTGGACTTAACAGTTTTCTGGAGCAGACGAGTAAGCTAGCCGTTTCCCATCAACAGCACGAGCATGCTCACAATGACAGCTACTATGTAGGCTTCTCGCACACACAACTCAATTGATCCATGCTCTCCCGGATGCCCGTCCCGGGTACTCACCTCGGATAGTGAGTAGTGTTTGGCCGCCAAAAGACACGCTGAAAATGATGCGTGTCTTGAGCAGTTTTCTACAGATAAAATCAGTTACTCCGTAAGGGACCGCCGCTACCTAACTGGGTATATCCGGCCTCGGAGGGATACTCCATATGGGTTTGAAATAAACTCTCTAAGAAATCTATCATTTTCACCGTGTCTTTTGGTGAGCAAACACTACTCACTACCCGAGGTGACTATGAACGACGTATAGCATTATGCTACCCATCACTTTGATTCTACAAGTACCGGGGTGAGCAATCTAGCTCTCAATGTGACGTTATGCTGTCTGATAACTCGTGTTCGCAGGCTGCCTGCTACCGCTAGCATTCTGTGCCATCAGTGCTATCGTCGGGGGAGCCTGAGGGCTGTTTGCTCACATTGTAGTCATCTGAACGCTAGTACTTCTTGATGCGTGCAAATTCAGCAAGCATGATACAGGCATGGTACAGCGCAGACACTATAAACGTCTTCGAGATGGCATTGCCAAACATCAAATCCAGCACGCTCTGTTCCTCCGCTACGTTCCCCACATTGGCGACCTTGTCCCATGAAGATATTCCGAAAGCGGCACTCAAGCAATGACGGACTCCTCTTCGCTTCCAATCAGCTCACCGAAACTATGTCCGGGACCACCAACGAAATACGACAATATCTCATCAAGCCCCTGCGTAGATTATGCAACTCCAGGACGGTACGTGTTTTCATAAGTTACATATACTATGTAGAAAGCTTCATAAATCCCTTCCAGATCTCCCGGTGCTCGATGTGCACAGAAATTGTACAGGAGATGACGAATGTACTCGTCCGCGTCCTCTCTGAAGGAAACGGTCACCCTTTAGAACAAACGGAGAGTCGCCTTTCTTTCGGCGAGATTTTGAAGGAGTAGGTTTCTACCCCTTTCGGGTGGCGTTGTGCTCAAATCGTTCTTGATTCGTCCAGTATAAAGCAGGGATATCGAGGACACAGGAGCGTGATGAACCGGTTAGGGCTTCGACCTTTCAAACACGATGAAAGAGTGGTAGATAAGTTCATGGAACGGCTCCATGAAGCAGACTCTACGCCGGTGCCATCGACTACCACACGGCGCTGTTTGGACAGCTTTCCTGCTACATCCCCAGAGACAGGACCGCCTGAATGGCCTAACATTGTCCGCATCCTCGCCTGTGGTGTTGGGGCTGTCATCGACGGCTTTCCTCCCGTCTCTCCGCTCTCTGTTATTCCCAAGGCTGTCGCGGCCGCGATGACTGCCTTCGAGGTACGGGTCTCTCAATCAACGACATTGCAGAAGCGCTGAGGACAATCCGTAGAAGTATCATCAGAACAACGAAGCCCGAAAAGATCTAAGACAATGGATAAAGGACATTGAAGCCGCCGGCGATTTTACACACTTGCAACGGTGCGTGTTTCAAAGTCGACTCTGAGAACAAGCGCTGATTCGTGGTATCATAGTCCTATGGATTTATTCCAGCAGACTGCGAACACCATGGAGTCGCGGCCTCATTTCAAGCGTTTGCTACATCGGATGAGCAATTATTGAGCGTTGCCGAGAGAAAAATCGACCGCGCACTGATGCTCGAGATTGTGAGAACATTTTCTACCATCCGCGCTCCTCTTTTCATTGCCACATCTTCACACAGCTTGATCGTCTCCAATGGATTCACACGACGTTGAAAGAGAGCGACGAGATTGTAACGATATTTCCTGTCATCCTTTTCCAGATCTCCAAATCTCTGCAATGGGTTCACACCAGCAGCGTCTCATCGTGGATTTCTACTACTTTCCAATCTCTCCGAAGCCGACAGGCATCATCAGTTGCTTGGAGCTTCTGCCTTGCTGCGCGGCCCCTCACGGGATTCTGTATGGATCACTTACCAGGCTGTGTAGCGGCTTTCTTCGCCAAATGACGCTCAACCTGGCCGCGTCACTTTTCGAAGCATCAGCACAAATACTAATAGTATCACCTATCCTTTGGCTCCATAGGCTTTCTTTCTATTCTCTTTCCGCCCGTAACATTTTCCATTGCACTATATAATGGCAGGTCGGCATTGCGGCGCCGCAACGCAAGAACAAGGCAGGTTATGGATGATCAGAGGACATAGAGTATTCAAGGCAGAACAGTAGCTACACAGTACATTAAATCATTGTTGAATATACAGTAAATAGGTGAAAAGGCCTTCGCGTCCCTTGCAATGGTAAGATCGGCATAGTTAGAAGATTCATAGTATGACACGGTCTATACCACTGGAGCAACCTGGTAGCAACTCCAAAATGAATTCAAGGTGAGCATTCCAAACGCTGACCAGAAGAGCTGTAGTTCCAGCGTTCGAGAAGTATCCGTTGTCATTTCGCGTTGCCTACCATTGCTGGCCTGTACATGTTTACAATCTGCCTGAGAGCCAGTGATAGGACGCGACCATTCAAGAAACAAGCTAAAGTTGAAGAAAACATCAAGAACAGCTTTACTTGTGGTAAACTACGTGGTACAAAGTCGTAGTGAGAAGGACATAGCATTGAAGCTCCGCTAATGGCATAGTCTGTTTTTAGTGGCTACCCCGATGTAGGAGATGGGTATTCGGTGTTTGCCGGGAACACGTGTCGTCACGTGCCATCCAAAATGGACACGTTATTTAGCGTAGCCTCATACAATTTACGCGCGATATTACTTTTCCTACTCTAGTCGAGGTTAAGGATAGACTTGAAGGATGTCTGTATGAGCTGCGACGACGACGATGATGAAGAACCGAAGACATCAGCCAATTCGCTGACAGATGGAGTGATAGAGGCGGTTTGCGTGTTTGTCAACCCAAAAGTGAGATCTGGTGTTTCTATTGAAGTAGATTCAACATTCGCTCGAGGGTAAAAGACATTTTCGCATATATACGACTACACGACATCGATGGCAGTTGCAGACGAAGCTCTGGTGGCTGTGCAGCACCGTTCCCAAAGCGAATTTCCTTTTTGGTTCTTCCTAATTGGGACGAAGGTCCATCACCTACATGACAGGCGCGACCTAAATCAGACTACTATAAACGGAACTTGCTTGCGGCTTTAGACAAGGCTGACTGCGGGAGACTACTAATGGCATCGAGTCGAGTCGAGTCGAGTCGATTTCAGGGTTCGACTTGCGGAAGCACTGGTGCCAGTGAGGCTGAGGCTGAGGCTGAGCACTGAGCACTGAGCGGTAACATGATGATCATCATGATGTTACTTCCGTACCCAGAAAACATACATGCCTCATGCAATTCGAAATGCGCGAATACTACGATGTTGGCCTCATGAAAAGGCTTAGGAACTGCAGTCGCTTTTAAATGTTACATATGACAGACGTAGACTATAGGTATCGAGATGGGCGATGAATTGTACACAAGATAAGTAGAACAAGAAAATGCAAACCATGAAAACCATTTACGAGGCGGGAGTCGCCGTACTGGCGGTGTAATCCTATACAACAATGAGTTTGGGGTAAATGGAGGTTGACGACGACAAACCTCCATCTCAGCATCGAGGTCTGCGGCCGTCTTGGGTGGTCGTTCAGCCTTACGAGGCCTACCACCACGGCCGCGCCTTCCTCCTCCTCGGGGAGCGCCAGTACCCCTTGAACTAGTATAAGCCAAGACGTTCCTCCGCAACGAACGAGCAACGAACCTCGCGGCTCCATTTTGAGCAGCGCCAGCAGCAGGAGCAACACGGGCAGCGAGGGTCTGGGATGGTTTTGAGGGATCGACGACAATCTCGATCTTCATGGGCCGTTCTAGTGATGAAGGGAAGAGGAGAAGTTGGGAACTTGTCAGTCCACTGTATACGTCGCGAGAGGTAGAAGCAAGTAAAAGCGAGGGACGCCGGCAATAGGCACCCTCATGTTCGTACCGGAGAATCGTGGCCGTCGTTGTCTCTGCGCTGTGTAAAGGTCGCCACCTTTCTCCCACAATCAACACAGCATCGTCGTTGGTAGTCCGCCATTTCCCCACTGGACCCACTACTTCGCCTCGTGGCTGTGAGGACACAAGGTTGATCAGACCTTGTGTACAGACGCCGGTGGCTGCGAGCCTGATTCGTCGACAGACAAAACGAGCTGTATGGCTGGCTGACCAGGCCATGGTTCGAGCAGCCTAGGCCGTCGTGCGCGCAACAGAGACCGCCAGACACCACGATCCTCCTGTAACGGTAGAATAAAGCGGTCGCGGGGCAGGGACACGCAAAGAGGTTAAAGGAGGCGATACTAACTGCCATCGATGAGTCGGTTGTTGTACTGCTGGTATGCCTTGTTTCCGTCTCCCTTTTGTTGGAACTGAACAGCAGCAACGCCTTTGGAGCGACCATTGGCGTCAAAGTGAAGGGTGAGTTCTCGGACAGGGCCGACGGTGCTGTGAAAGAGCTCCTGTAGGGCGACGTCAGCAAAGAAAGAGGCATGAGTGAGAGGCAGTACAAACCTTGATTTGGGCTTCATTGACGTCGTGGGGAAGATTTGAGACGATGATCTTGTCGGCAGTTGGCTGGGCAGCAGCAGCTGGCTTTGCGAGTGCAGTAGCTTTGGCAGCCTTGGCTGTGGGACTAGCAATGGCACGGCCGACGATTTGCTGCTTAGCCGTAGGGGTACGGCGACTGCTGCCTCTGCGTATGCCTCGGGGACGGGAGGTGATGATCTAAGCGGGAAACATTAAGATGGCGGCGCGAGTCCAGGCGGCGAAAGTGAGCCCACTTCGTCAAGAGCCTTGTCCATGTTGCTGTGAGTGGCTGCTGTTGGTGGGCGTCGGAAAGAAAGGAAACAACAGCCGCGCTTTCGATCAAACACCCTTACATACGCGCGGAGTCTGAAATTCAAAGTCCGCCCCTCTACTAAAACCACCATGTCGCGAGGAGGGCGCGGTTTTGGCCGCGGACGCGGCGGGTTTGGCGCCGGCAACATGCCACCCATGGGCCTAACCCATGCCGACATTCAGGCCCTGTCGAGGGACGCCACTGAGCTATATCCCGTACGTCCTCGGCGCGTACATTATTATCTGCCAATCCTGACTGATATGCAGCCTATGCGCCCACCAGTAATGTCCGACTTGACTGATGATGAGCGCAAGATATGTCGATATCAAACTGGATTCGCCGAACGACTGCGACAGTCGCAGTACTTTGTTGTAGAAACTGTCAAGTCAATAAGTGCGTCAACTTGTATCGCATTCGGATCGAGCTAACTGTGACTCAGAAATTGAGCGATATGTTGACAAATACAATGTATCTGTATCTGATAGACCCAAACTCAAGCGCAAACAACTACACGAACCGTTCTTTCCAAAGGATATCTTTGAAGACTACTTTAATCCGAAACGAAAAAAAGGTTGGATATTCATCTCGTTTTGCCTTTCCATTCCTTACCTTCCGCAGTGGCCAAGAAAAAGGTAGTCGCTACCCGCGGTCTCGACCTATCCGATCTCGAGGAAAACTCTGAAAAGTCAGGCGACGAAGCCTCTGTCGGCGAATCAGCCCAAGGATCAGACTACGATGTCGACGAAGAATACGACAATGACTACGCCGGCAATTACTTTGACAACGGCGAAGGAGATGACAATGACGACCTCGGTGAAGGAGGAGATGATGGCGGTGGTGGCGGCGGCGGCGGCAAGTGTCCTCTCCCTTTAACGCGACAGATAACTCACACCGTCCTTTACAGACTGGGACTAATCAAAAGTAACATGACTGTATCTTTATCGCATATCACTGTATCCCTGTGCATCCTCACAAGTTGAGACTACTTCTGGAAATAAAGTTGAGCTTTCCATCGTTGCGCTGATCCTGCTATTTCGCGTTCAATGTAAACACGGTGTCGACAGGTCACTGATGTCTATTTGAGCTGCATATAGTGGAATCTACAAACGTGACGCAGTGAAGGACGCAATTCGCCTACATATCCAGATGCGTGCCATCATTTCGGAGAAAGGCTATCGGGTGCGACGTCTTGGGCGCTTGTCTGGTCTCTCCCTATCGTCATTGCTTCATGACTCGTCTCTGGAGTCAATGCAGCTTTTCTATAGCGGACACAATTTCTACGCACAGCGCGAGATTAAAATATCGAAGCGATGCAAGGACACAACCACTGGCCCCAAAACCCGCCTCCACTGCTGGCAAAGCGCCTGCCTCGACCGCCAGCCAAGACTGAGGGATCCAAGGCAGCCAAGAAGACATCCAAGCCAGTAGCAGCTGACGGCGAGAAGAAGAAGCGCAAAGGAGACTTACTCGTCTTACATCTACAACGGTCCGTTGTCTATTCTTTCTGTTGCTCATTCTGCCTTTTGTCCTCAAGCAGGTCCACCTCGACACTGGTATCTCCAACAAGGCGATGGCCATTCTCAACAGCTATCTTTGAACGTGTTGCTACAGAAGCCTCCAGTCTTTGGCTTTGGCCTTCGACTCATGTTTCTCGCTGCTTACTCGAAACAATCTACGATTTCATCACGCGATATCCAAACGTCGGTCCGTCTCATCTTACCTGGTGAGCTCGCCATTTCCGAGGGCACCAAATCGGTGACCAAGGTTCGTTTCCGCTTGCCTGCCATGTCTATCTTCCCGACTCATGCCCTTACAGTTCTCATCATCGGGAGCCAAGTGAGCTTGCTGTATTATTCTTCTTGCATCTCATTCCATTCTCGGGCCATGTATTTTTACGATATCTATACGATGACTCGTTCTAGCCTCGTTTGGACGCTCGTTGATTATCCTCGTGCCGTTCAAGATCGACTCGAACTTCAACGACAGTGACAGTCGCAGCTGCAACGATCCTGTGTCCCCTGATATCCTCGTTCTTGTATGAACATGCTCTGGAGCCAGGTTGGCAGCGCCGACTTTCAGAACTGTCATGTCATGCTTTTGTGCCACCCGTTACAATGACTCTTGGACGTATAGCGTAGATACTTTCCGACTACGCAAAAATCGGGTGCGTTCTCTGAGTCTCTTACAAAATCTGGCTTCCTTCCTCTCATCGTTTGCAGTCTGGCAAGTCCTTCGCGATAATCCGAATCTGCCTCGCTAAAGCGTTCTGATTCCTTCAGTCCCGGAGCTCTGACGCCCCCATGTGGAGCTCTTTCAGAGCATTTGGTCACACTCAGGCGACCGGTTGTCGACAATGAATCACATAACATCACTACGCGACGCGCTTATTACGGTCGTTTAGTGCTTTTCAAGCCGGAGCGGCGTCCACAAAGTTGTTGAGCAGGATGCTTTCGTCCCTTGTAAAAACATGTGTGCTCTCGATATCGCATATTCGGAAGGCGCACGAGTTCGCCATGCACCAGTCACCACGAACTGACAGCGCAGAAGATAGGGTCGGATTTCTGACATCGGATGGATAGTCTTTAATCACTCTCCGCGTGGGGTTTTCGGATGGGTCTACCAGGAGTTGATGTAGTTTGAGGTTGGAGGCCTCTTTCTCACCAGAAAGAGTGTCTAATCTGCGAGTCCGCCCCGTCAATGGTGGATCTGAGAGAATTCAGCGCGTGAATCCGACTGACAAACCGGCTTCTGCTGGACCGCCACGAGGGGCTACTACTAGTTTTTATTTTCCGCTCTACTAATGCTGGTCCCGCCGATTCTCTACCCGTATGAGGGACGAACAAAACTTGATCTTCTGGACCGACGTAGTTCTCATCTACACTTGGTGAATGACATGACCACAAGGGTAGTAATATATCGTCTAATGTGTTTATGTTCCTTGAATGGCGCTAGCGTTTCATTGCTTCCACACTGTCGACCCCACCATTGCGCGAATACCGACTGGTGTTGCAGGCTCACACCTTTCGCCTCTCTTTCGCATCTTTTCTGTAAATGCGGCATGTCTCGCTCAAGTTCGTTAGAACAGCACACGGAGTCCGCATGCGCCACATGGTCTTCTCGGTGGGTTCTGTAGGCACAGAGCGCGTTCGACTACTCATGCAGACAACATATTGACAGAGATTGACGAGTGGGTAGGCCTCATGGGATGCTGCCAGTTACAGATGGAGAAGATAAAGATGATTGTGACAGCGGAAGGAGGACTGTAGCGCATCATGAAGGGGAAGCTCTAAATTAATGGTGTACTGACTGATAGTTCTTGGTTGTACCTATGACAACGGTCGGCTTTGAAGAACTGCTGCAGTCACTGACCATCGAGTTATTGCTCTCCCATCCAAGGCTGTCTAAAGGAACACTGTACGTCGTACGGGAGAGCCCGGGATTCAAGGCGTTTTCGATGCCTCAGGACCGGGCTGTGAAAGCAACGATGTTGTTCTTTAATTTATTGCACCATGGAAGAACCACTCGAGGACTCGGTTTTTATCGTTCAACGGTCCTGGATTTCGAAGCTATTGAAAAGTCATTTGAATGGCAAGGTTACGTTCGTTTACACCCAGACTACGTAGCCGAATCCTACACGTATCTTCAATGGATGTCACCATTAGACATATCGAATCAAAGTACGACCCTCTGAAGACTAAATCAGTATACAGCGGCACAGCCGAACGGAAAGCAACTCACTCCATACCGAGAGGCGTATATCCAAGCCCCTCTCCTTCAGTTTCCGAAACTCAACAAAGTCGGCATCCACGAAGTCTTCGATTGTACAGTCTTTGCCATACTCCTCGCGTAGACGTCGTTTGTCTTCTTCTGATACACTTCGCCAGGATGAATATCCTTCAATGTAATAAACAGATCCAGTGGTGCGGCCGCCAGGCATCATATATGTCTCTCTTCCCAGCACAACGACGACTTCCTGTATATCCGTCCCTGTAGACGACTCTTCGGGGGACTGGTATCGAGCACTCAGGACACGAATGAGGGTGTCCTTGAGCTCAGCCTCCCAGATTGTCCTGGATATTGTCGTCGTAGTGATTGTCAGAACCCGCAGATTGGGCACGACGGTTCGGTCTGAAAGACAATCAATGAATCTGCCCTTGAGAGGCTCTGCTCCGAACGACAGCTTCAGATCTATGATCCCTGATAAGGCGGAGAGGGATGTTTCAGGAGAAACAAGTGACTTTTTGTATGCGTTGAATGTAAGATTTGCAGTCGTGATTGTACACTCCGAGCGCTGTGTGAATCGTTGGAGAACTTCCCCGTCGGACTGATTCGCACGCGCGCAGGGCAGTGATAAACGCGTCAGCGCTGGGCATCGGATATGATCCAACAGCGTTATTGCGAAACTGGGAGACATGTCGATGAAGGACAATTTGGAATGGGAGACAACTGCCTGAAGCCCAGGAATATTTGAGGTGTGCTTCACCCGATCATAGTTCGACAAAAGAGGGTAATCCTTCAACGTTGCCAGGTCAGGGCAGCAAGTGAGAAGTTGCTGGCATAAAACGACGGAGTCGAGAGGAACGACGAGCTCCGTTAGCTGCCTCCAAGGAATTTGATCTTCCATAGCTTTATGTCGATGGGAGAGGAGGCTTGCGTAATGGCCAGCGTCAATCGGCGCAGTTGTGGTACAAGTTTACCGAGCGATGAGAGTAGCTGATAGTAGGCGTCTAAGTCGTCGTGATACACACGTATATCGAGTTCAAGCGCCGCTAGTGAAGGCATTTTGCCAATCTTCAGAAAGGGTTCGAAATTCTGGATAGAGCCTTTAAAAGACGCGTCGTGCCAACTTTCTGCGCTTTTGGCAATCTCGCTGATTTGTGTCTTCTCCAGACGGGCCAAGGGACATGAAACTTGTTGCGTTTCGCCGACCGCGAAAGTGCCCCTTCAAAGAGAACGCTGGTACCGACTTTGTGGAAACCACCAGCTCGACTACTGTACGTTAGAGTAAAAGAGGTCCAGAGACTCGCGCAGGACCAAGCAACTTGTCTCCACCTCTGGCAGACCTTTCCCAGAAGCCATGGACCGCTACGCGACGAAGCGAATACGTTGTACGGCTTCTCGAATGTGAGGTGAAAGATCTCTACGAGCACTTCGGTGGGAAGCTGGTGGATGGGAGGAAAGAGCGCAAGGTGCGAGTCACGGAAGGCGATCGTTTCGTCTCTCTCCTTCTTGGCTGTAGACAGAGACGTCTCTAGCTTCTCTATACTGCGGTCCAAATCCGCTATGTCCGCTTTGGCATGGGCAACCAGATTCACGATGTCGATTCTAACATGGCCGTGCGCGGTAAAGGCAATGTTTGTCCCCAAGTGGGTTTCGAATGGAGACTGGGTGGGAATCCGTGACTTCTTCGTCGGAGGAAGACCGCAGTGGGGGCATTCGTGGGACATCGTCATGGATAGTACTATGAGCGCAAAAGTTATACGACGCGGCCCACGCGACCGAACGTACTTACTAGATATAGATTGAGATCTACAGCATCCTTGTGCAGGGCGTATCTGGGCGACGCGGTCAGTGATCGTCGGTGTGTGGAGGAAAGAGCAGAATTAAAACGTGCTCATGTGACGCGCGGTGCCCAAAATTGCCGTCGGCATTGACTACGACTTCCATGTTAAGTTAGTCTCCCTAGTCTAAGTCAGACCAATAATATACCGAAATTTTTTTTTTGAGAGAGATGAGAGAAAAATTTGGATATAATGGTCTGATTTTGATCGCGCACAAGAAGGCGTAGGTCGACCTTCGGGTATCTCGGGGCCACATTGGGAAGGTGGGCTTAATGGAGACGCGTCCGCATTTGGCTGGGACTCGGTGCTCTGACCAGAACGAACGCGACCACTTGTTCCAAATCATTTTAAACATCCTGCTTCATCTCCCAAAGCGCGAAAATAGCGCCTTTGCATGAAAGAAATTAAATGGGCCATCCCATCAACCTCCGCCAATCCACATCACGACAACCATATCAGTCTGCATCTGAGCGGGTCAATGCTGCTCGAGGCTCAAGCGACATCAGCGACCGCATTCTTGACCATGACAGGAATTCATCATTTCAGTCTCCCTTAGCTCCTTCCGCCTCTTCCATCCCTATCACTTGGCATCTCACAAATACACCGAGCACACTTCCCGCAGATCCCACTGTAAACTCGTTTAAATCACCCGGAAAGCAGCGGCGTGCATTCACTGGAGCCTCTATGCGCTCTGAAATAGCTATCGAAAATCTCCCTTCCTCGCCGTCCCTACGGCCAGCTGCCCTACGGTGATACGACTTTCAGGCACTAATGGCGCGAGGCGCGTTCTTTGGTTGTGATTGGTGTGTCCCAATTGGGACGGGCGACCTGCGGTTCCGAGTTGACAAGAAAAAACAGACTAATGTTAAGTAGCTTCAAGCTTCATTTCCTCAATTCCACTGCTCTCATTGGCCAGATCTTTGTGATCCTCATGCTCAGTTGAAAATCGAACTTGAAACTTGGACGCTCGACAGGACAAATGTCTTCCTATTACTATCCCGGGCATAGACGAAACTAGACGACGAATCCGACGAATCTCTGGCCAACACTTGTCATCTCCCGATAAAACCCCTACCCCCAAGCCATATCTATGTGCTAGGTGCTTAGTAGCAGTTGGCGGCGTTGACCTTCCACTGGGCGTACAAGCCGTCGAGAACGGTCTTGTCCCAGGACTCGGCGAAGATTCCAGGCCAGTAGCAGCTGACGGCGAGAAGAAGAAGCGCAAAAAGTCGAGAAAGGAGACCTACTCGTCTTACATCTACAAGGGTCCGTTGTCTATTCGACTTGTTCTTTCTGTTGCTCATTCTGCTCTTAGTCCTCAAGCAGGTCCACCCCGACACTGGTATCTCCAACAAGGCGATGACTATTCTCAACAGCTTCGTCAACGATATCTTTGAACGCGTTGCTACGGAAGCCTCCAGTATGTCTGCCGTCTTTGGCTTTGGCGTTTAACTCATGTTTCTCGTCTAGAACTCGCTGCTTACTCGAAAAAGTCTACGATTTCATCACGCGAGATCCAAACATCTGTCCGCCTCATCCTACCTGGTGAGCTCGCCAAGCTCGCCATTTCCGAGGGCACCGAATCGGTTACTAAGGTTCGTTCCCACTTGCCTGTCATGTCCATCTTGCCGACTCATGTCGTTACAGTTCTCATCATCGGGAGCCAAGTAATCTTCCTGTATTATTCTTTCTTGCATCTCATTCCATTCTCGGGCCATGTACATCAGTGTATTCTTACGATATCTATACATCTCTTGCAGATGACTCGTTCTGTAGCCTCGTTTGGGCGCTCATTGATTATTCTCGTGCCTCGCTTGATTCTTTTCAACATCCTCGCGGCGTTCAAGATCCACTCGAACGACTGTGACAGTCGCAGCTGCAACGATCCCGTGGTCCGCTGATATCCTCGTTGCTCTGGAGCCTGTAAATATAAGAACTGTCATGTCATGCTTTTGTGCCACCCGTTACAATGACTCCTGGACGTAGGGCAGATACTTTCCGACTACGGAGATGAGGACGCAAAAATGGGGTGCGTTCTCTGGGTCTTTTACAAAATCTGGCTTCCTTCCTCTCATCGTTTGCAGCCTGGCAAGTCCTGCGCGATAACCCGAATCTGTCTCGTTTGTTGCCAAAGCGTTCTTATGCCTTCAGCTCGCTAGAAATCAGTCCCAGACCTCTGACGGCCTGATGTGGAACTCTTCGAAGAGGTTGGGTGGTTATTGCCGCACTCAGGCGACCGGTTGTCGACAGTGAATCACATATCATCACTACACGACGCGCTTGTTACAGTTGGCAGTGACCCGTATTGATATGCGCATGTCCTTGGTGTCTTTTCACGCCGATGTCAAACTCAACGGAGCAGGCGTCCCCCAAGGTGTTGACCAGGATGCTTTCGGTGATCCACCTCCTGGATATCGTCGACGTAATGTAGGACTCGCGTATTCGGAAGGAGCACAAGCACCTGTTGGACAACAGCCACCGATCTGAGCTTGTCCCACGAACTGACACTATCCGAGCGAAGAACTTCGGGCGCGCAGAAAATAGCGTCGAATTTCTGACGATAGTCTTTAATCACTCTCCGTGTGGGTTGCCGCGCGCCGTTCGGGGATAGGTCTACCAGGACTTAATGTAATTTGAGGTTGGTCACCGTTCGATCTCCCAAAGAGTGTCCTGACAATCTGCGAGTCCGCCCCGTCAATGGTGGATCTGAGAGAATTCAGGACGTGAATCCGACTGACAAACCGGCTTCAGCAGGACCGCCACGAGAGGCTACTGCTAGTTTTTATTTTCCGCTCTACTAATGCTGGTCCCGCCGATTCTCTACCCGTATGAGGGACGAACAAAACTTGATCTTCCAGTGGACCGACGTAGTTCTCATCTACACTTGGTGAATGACACGACCACAAGTGTAGTAATATATCGTCTAATGTGTTCTATGTTCTGTGAATGGCGCTAGTGTCTTATTGCTTCCACAACGACCCCACTGGCATTGCGCGAATACCGACTGGGCCGCATAACCGTGTTTCAGGCTCAGATCTTTCGCATCTCTTTCGCATCTTTTCTGTAAATGCGGCATGTCTCGCTCAAGTTCTTTAGAACAGCACACGGATTCCGCATGCGCCACATGGTCTGCTCGGTGGGTTCTGTAGGCACAGAGCGCGTTTGACTACTCATGCAGACAAGATATTGGCAGAGATTGATGAGTGGGTAGACCTCATCAAACGCCGGTTAAAGACGGAGAAGATGAAGAGGACGATAGCATCGTGAAAGAGAAGCTCTAAATTCATGGTGTACTGACTCATGATTAGTAGTTCTTGGTTGTACCTACTATGACAATGGTCGGCATTGAAGAACTGCGGCAGTCACTGACAATCAACTTATATTGCTAAGGCTGACGCAGGGGACACTGTATGTCGTACGGGAGAGCCCGGGATTCAGGGCGTTTTCGATGCCTCAGGACCGTGCTGTGAAAGCAACGATGTTGTTCTTTAATTGATTGCACCATGAAAGAACCATTCGAGCACTCCGTTTTTATCGTTCAACGGTCGTGGAATTCGAAGCTATTGAAAAGTCATTTGAATGGCAAGGTTACGTTCGTTTACACTCAGACTACGTAGCGGAATCCTACACGTATCTTCAATGGATGTTACCCTTAGACATATCTAATCAGAGTACGACCCTCTGAAAGACAAAGTCAGTACAGTATCACAGCCGAACGGGAAGCAAGCAACTCACTCCATATCGAGAGGGAGATATCCAAGCCCCTCTCCTTCAGTTGCCGAAACTCAACAAAGTCGGCATCCACAAGGCCTTCGATTGTACAGTCTCTCCCGAGTCTCTCTGATAGAAGTCGTTCATCTTTAATGTCATCTCGCCAAGATGAATATCCTTCAGTGAAATAAACAGATCCCTTGTTACGGCCGCCAGGCTGCATATACGTCTCTCTTCCAAGCACAACAACGACTTCCTGTATATCCGTCCCTGTAGACGACTCTTCGGGGGACTGGTATCGAGCACTCAGGACACGAATGAGGGTGTCCTTGAGCTCAGCCTCCCAGATGGACCTGGATATTGTCGGCGTAGTAATTGTCAGAACCCGTAGCTTGGGCACGACTGTACGATCCTCAAGACACTCGATGAGTCTGCCCTTGAGAGGCTCTGCTCCAAACGACAGCCTCAGATCTACGATCCCTGATAGAGTGGAGAGCACTTCAAGGGAAACAAAACGCTTTTCGTGATCGTTGAAGGTGAGTTCCGCACTCGTGATCGTGCACTCCGAGCGCTGTACGAATCGTTGGAGAACTTTCCCGTCGGACTGATTCGCGCGCGGGCAAGGCAATGATAAACGCGTCAGCACTGGGCATCTGATATGATCCAACAGCGTTATTGCGAGGCTGACAGACATGTCGATGAAGGACAATTTGGAATGGGGGATAACTGCCTGAGGCCCGGGAATATGTGAGATGTCCTTCACTAGATTATACTGCGACAAATAAGGGTGATCCTTCAACGTTGCCAGGTCAGGGCAGCAAGTGAGAAGTTGCTGGCATGAAGCGACGTAGTCGAGAGGAACGACGAGCTCGGCTAGCTGTGTCCAGGGGAATTTGATCTTACATGGCTCTATGTCGGTGACAGTGGAGGCTTGCGTAAAAGCCAGCGTCAATCGGCGCAGTTGTGGTACCTGCTTAGTACCAAGCGAGGAGAGTAGCCGGTAGTAGGCGTCTAAGTTGCCATAAGACACATGTATATCGAGTCCAAGCGCCACCAGTGAAGGCATGTTGCCAATCTTCAGAAAGGGTTCGAAATCCTCGAGAGAGCCATCAAAAGACGCGTCGTGCCAACTTTCTGCGCTTTTGGCAATCTCGTTGATTTGTGTCTCCTCCAGACCGCCCAAGGGGATATGAAACTCGTTACATTTCGCAGACCGCGAAAGCGCCCCTTCAAAGAGAACATTGGTACCGACTTTGTGGTAGTCACGATCCGTTAGAGTGAAAGAGGTCCAGAGACTCGGGCAGGACCAAGCAACTTGTCTCCACCTCTGACAGACCTTTCCCAGAAGCCACGGACCACTACGCGATGAAGCAAACACATTGTACGGCTTCTCAAACGTGAGGTGGAAGATCTCTACGAGGACTTCGGTGGGAAGCTGGTGGATGGGAGGAAAGAGCGCAAGGTGCGCGTCACGGAAGGCAATCGCTTCGTCTCTCTCCTTCTTGACTGCAGCTAGTGAGGCCTCTAGCTTCTCTATACTGCGGTCCAAATCCGCTATGTCCGCTTTGGCACGGGCAACCAGATTCAGGATGTTGGCTCTAACATTGACGGGCGCGGTGAAGGCAATAGTTGTCCCCAAGTGGGTTTCATAAGGAGACTGGGTGGAAATCCTGCGTGGCTTCTTCGTCGGAGCAAGGCCGCAGTGGGGGCATTCATGGGACATCGTCTATGCAAAATACTATGAGCGCAAAAGTTATACGACGCGGCCCACGCGACCAGACGTACTTACTAGATATAGATTGAGATCTACAGCATCCTTGTGCAGGGCGTATCTGGGCGACGCGGTCAGTGATCGTCGGTGTGTGGAGGAAAGAGCGGAATTAAAACGTGCTCATGTGACCCGCGGTGCCCAAAATTGCCGGCGGCATTGACAAGTTGCTCTCTACGTCCATGTCACTGTCAGCTTCAAGCTTCATTTCCTCAATTACACTGCTCTCATTGGCCAGGTCTTTGGCATCCTCATGCTCAGTTGAAACTCGAACTTGAAACTTGGAAGCTCGTCAGGACAAATGTCTTCCTATTACTGTCACGGGTATAGACGAAACTAGACGAATCCGACGAATCTCTGGCCAACGCTTGTCATCTCCCGATAAAACCTCTACTCCCAAGCCCATATCCATGTGCTAGGTGCTTAGTAGCAGTTGGCGGCGTTGACCTTCCACTGGGCGTACAAGCCGTCGAGAACGGTCTCGTCCCATGACTCGACAGTGGCGCCGACTGCAGCGGGGTCGACATCGGTGACCTCGATGGTGGAGTAGACGTCATACGTCCCGTCGTCGTGGCGGACGAGGGAGTTCTCAGTCTATGCTGCTGTCATCAACTGGTCATTTTCCGAGCGCGCCAAACTTACAGTGAGAGTCTTTCCCTCATAGGCGGCACCGACAGTGTGGCCAACGGCTATTGGAAGGATTGATTAGCTAGTTGCACGCGTTACAGCACGGCCAAATGCGCGTACCATAGTTGATGGAAGTCTGGAGCTCATCAGCGCCGAGGTCGGGTGTGGGCGTCATGATGAAGTCGCAAGTCGTGCTGGCCCGCTTCACGGGAGTGGCAAGAGCGACGGTGGCCAAGATGGCAACAGCAATGAAGGACTTGGAGAACATGATGAATTCAAGAGTAGCAATGAGTGAGTGACTGAGGCTGTTGGAAAGAAGAAGAGATGCTGAAGGACACTGACAAGAAACACGATGTATTTATAATTCGACGATGTGACGGCCTCGCAAGACCGTCGACTTCGCCGTCGGTTCAGACAAATAGGCTCTAGCACATGCTACAACGACCCTTTGATGGACGTTACATGCGGCAATGTTCAATCACTGATCGCTTTGACTCTCCAAACTCGAAGAATGCTGCAGAAGAACTCAGTCGGTTCTGGAAGCCTGAAATGCTAGAGCTGCCGACTTGCACCTCTAGAGTCGGTTTGTCTCAGAGTCACTGCCCTTGAATTTCCGCTATCTCACATTGCACCCATCCCTAGAACCACGAAATCACAGCGTGTCTCTTTAACACATTATGATGGGATTCAATAATATGTAAGTGTTACTCATGATGCAGTCAGACCTGGGTCTAGCTTCCCTTGTAACGCTTAAAGTTATAGTCGCTGGTCGCTTGGTGTCGGAAGTTGGTGGAAGTACGATTTTCTACGTTTGGCATGGCGCGCTCTCTGACCCACTCTCTGAATGTACAGTTGCCGTAATAAACTGCAAGATTGAGTGTTCCCGGATCAGTTCTGAGAAATGCTTTTACAATTCGGATATGGTGTTCCAATGGTATTCTGACTGAGCAAACGCCAGGGCCTTCAAGTCTTTGGCAGAGCAATGCATGGTTCCTTATTACATGTCTCGAGAGTCGAAACACTCTGTCATCAATGACATTGGCGGCCTCTTTATGGTAAACGGACCTCTTGTTTGAATTACGGTACGATGTGTGGTTGGACATTCTCTCCGCCGGTATACATACGTATTCTTACCTCCTGCGATCTTAAGAGCGTTTCCGTTTCTTGCAGCTTGATTTGCTTCCACAGTGCACAACACGCGTGGATTCCATGAACGGGGTAATCGTTCGTTCTGGTTCTTCCTCCATCTCCGTCCCCTGCCCAATTCACGTTGATCTTCAAGCTTCACCCGCCGAGGTGCAAACCTAAGACATCCAATCGACCACAAATACATACCCGCTGGATGAAGCTAATCAAGTACAATTAAGAGCCGAACATTCTGGTACAGATACAGTAGATGCTGTATAACCATGACATTCATGAAGTCGTCGATCGTGAAATTTTATCTTCCTTTATACCACACCCTCATCCGACACGCTTCCTCCTTGAGTCGTGGTAGTCGCCAGAGAAGGGAACTGCTGGTGGCGTTTGGCAAAGACCATGTTCTTCTCGGTCAAGTCCATTGGCCCTGGCAGGGATTCCTCAACATTGTCCCAAGCAGTTCGCTTCATATGAACAAGAACAATGATAATGGTCGGATAAAGTCCCTGTAGTACGCACAGGCCGGTTAACCTAGGGCGCTCAACGACAAGCTCAAGCTTACCACAATCACGTTGGCCAGACTAAAGAGCACCTGCTGAGCGAAGAACGAGGCTTCACCGGATGTAGAGCCGGGGAAGAAAGCGAACGATTTAGCTGCCTAGAATAACTGATTTTAGAAACGGTCGACATTCGACAAGTGTTTACGGAGAACGAACCCAATAGATCAGGTAGAAACCACCGGATTCCACTAGGAGCAGAAGAATCTGCTGCGTATTCGTCTTTCGCCTCTTCACTCCAGTTCCCGCCAGCGATCGGCGGAGCTGCCTACGGTAAGTCAATATAAGTAAGACGGTGCGAATGTTCAAGTAACAAACCAGGCTCTGGCAGCTATCATCAACGTAGCAAGCGCGTTGATCCCCAGAGAAAGAAAATACACGATTTTCTGCGCCTGAAGACACTTGGCTGGTTCTAACCCATCCGTCTCATGCCAACCGGTCGTAGCCATGCATCCGATGTAGTACAAATCCATTGCCAGATTTGCCGTCAACGAAATGATAGGAAGGACTGCCGCCTTCCACTTCATACCCCAAAGCGCGAGGGCTCTAAGACCAATCTGTCAATAGAGTCATGGCGTCCTTTCCGGGGACATACCTCCACACAACGACACAGTCGCCAATGAAGAACTGTCACATTGTATGAGGACTAATACCTTAAAACCGCACTGGAAGCTCTTACCTCAAAGTTGAAAATGATGGACGCAGCGTTGACTTGAGAGTTTTGAGGACCCTGGTTGTATGCGGTAACCTTCTCGAGCAGACTTCGTTCGTCAATAACAACAAAGGAGTGTAACACTTTGAGAAGATTGGTGAAGTCGAGCGCCCAGAGCACCAGCGACATGGCGAACATGATAATGGCCGTAAGTATCATGACGTTCCGCACCAGGCCCCACGGCTTCTTCCTGAAAACACGGTACATAAGTCCGAGTAATCGTACAGGATAAAACACCTACCAGAGGCTTTGGACAGCGAAGACGATCAGCACAAAATGAACACCTTCAGGGATATTGAGAAGACGATTCGCAATAAACATAGCAACATTACCCATGAGCAGCGATTCCAGTGTTACGGATGTGGAAATCTCAGTGAGCCCCGTCCCCAAGCGTGAAAGCAGGATGGTATCTGCATCACTCATGGTTGAGACTGAAGCCATCTTGGGGCAAGGAATCGAATCAGAGCCACAGAATGAGAACCGGAACGTCTATAAGCACGACCGCTTTATTGCATCGCCCGAAGGGACTGGAAGGTTTCGGACATGACTAGCGGCGTGTGAAGGTACCCAGTTGTCTGGCGTTCAGATGGGCGCTTGATAATGCGAACACGAGAGTACACTTGATGAGAAATGCACTTTTGGGCATGGACGAAGAAGAGATGACGAACGATCGATGATGATTCTGATGAAGAGATATGGAGGGAACACGACTTTGATCACAATGGACGCGAAGTCTAGAGACGGAAAAGTTGGAAGATTCTCTGGACGAAAACAGTGAGCTTCGACTTCGACCAGCGCTAAACTACTCCACGAAAGTACCGCGTGTCTACGGAGACTATTAGAAACATAAAAATTCCGAGCGAACGAAGGCCCACAGTCCGTGTTAACCGCTCCTTGTAGAGGTATGTTTTCCGAGACTAGAAGTGTACCCTCTTCCCCGGACCGGCACTGATTTGCGATCCTCAACCCATTTCGTGATTGACAGCCACATGACAATCAACACCATGTTATGGCCACACCTTTGGACGTCAGCTGAGGGAGGCAGTCCGTTGTCAAAGTGGGAACACCCTCTCCGTCCTGTTCGATAACCACACGACTCAGCCTGCCAAGATTGGAGCGCGACAGCATCTTGTCGAGCCTCCCACACTCTGCGCTCAAGTCTGGAACATCATCGTCCGCGTATGTTGTCACTCGGAGCACAAACTCTTCCATCACCGAGGGTCCCGTCATGCCCTCCAGAGACTCGTTAATCCACTTTAGCCAGCACGCGGGATTACGCTCAGCCAGATGCCAACGGACATGCAATGAGAGAGACCGGAGCCGAGATACGTTCAACAAGGCACATAAAGGTTCTGAGAATATGTGTCATTGTTTGAAGCTTAGTCCAAAAATGAAAATGTACGTACGGTCAAGAAATACATCCAACGAGAGATGTTCCAACATCCCATAATTTGCCTTTAAAACATCGCTAATCGCGGAAATAGGTGCGCGATTCCTCCATCGCATCGTTGTCTGCGCGTTCCGCACACCAAAGAGAACCGACAACCGCTTCAGCCTGCTCAGGTCCATCCCGGGTATCCCATTCAGCTCTGCCAACAAGCCTACGAATCCCCGCCGTATCGTCAGCTGTTCCAACTCAATACCCGGCAAGCACGGATGGCTGCAAAGACCATAACCATATCCTTCGAATATCACGTCCTCTAGCGTTAGCTCTGTGAGATTCTGGCCGCTTCGCAGACACGGCATGACATCCCCAAGGTACCAGGCGCCAGGCCCTATCGTCAAGCGCGTGATACTAGGGAGAGCGAGTAGGGAGTGGAAGGGATGATGCTGTGGGCAAGTGAACATGGGCGCGTCTTCGAAGTCTACCACCCGGACTTCTTCGAGTCTAGACAGAAGTGCGAAGAGAGGTTCCGTTCTGGAGGGTACCACCTGAGAGGGATCGAGTTCCAGAATCCTGACATGACGAGCAAGATGGGGAGAGGTATTGAATGTTTTACGGAGTCGGCAGACGAGGTCGTTATGCGACGAGGATTTGTATCGTGACGACGCGAGAGAAATGGAGTGGAAAATAAGTCGTTGAGAGGAAGTCACCCATGAAAGGGCAACACGAGAGCACGAATGTAGCGACCGTTCGTCCTCGACATTGTTGATGATAGTATCAATCAGCTCTTGCGGTAGCAGGGACGCAGCCATTGTGAGGTAAGTTCAACATCGGTAGACTATATAGCAAACACGTCGAAGGCTCACAGCCGTTGCATCAGACAGGAAGTTCTGGACGCACATCGCCAAAGACCGAGGTGAGCTGTCCGCTGTGTCTGAAAACGAGTGATTCTTCTATTGCGTTGATCAGCGTCAATGTTGGCGAGCTCTCAAGCGCTGGGAATACGAATGTGGGCGTTTCAGATGAATCACACTGGTGATATAGATAGAGGTTGTAAATATGTTTATATTTTCTTCCGCAACTTGATAGATCTATCATCGTTGCGGGATGTCAGATCACGGAGGAAAATCAGCGACGAGACGTACTAAGAACGGTAATCCCCATTTATTCTGACATACTCATAACTGAAATCGCAAGTCCAGTACGTGGCTTCTTCGTTGCCAAGCGCGCCGAGATCGACACATACTTCAAAGTCCTCCAGGCCGAGAATCTCACTCGCCCGCTCCTCGTCCACCGCCTCTGGCTCGCCGTTAACAAGGACAGGAAGCGCGGGAGAACCATCAGACGGGATGAACGAGACGCTGACAGTTGTAGGATTGAGGGGAACAGTCAAAGAAACCGACCCTGTAGCAGCGAGTATTCGCCCCCAGTTGGCATCCTCGCCGTAAAGCGCGGTCTTGACAAGAGGAGATGTGGAAATTTGGGACGCTATGCTACGCGCATCTTGGTAAGTAGCCGCATTCTTGACGTTCACGGTGATGAACTTGGTCGCGCCCTCGCCGTCCCGCGCAATAAGCTTGGCGAGATCCACCGCGAACGCAGTAAGCTCCTCCTTGAACCTGTTGTACGCATCTGGATCCGTGCGTTCGTCAATTTCATCAGCATAGTTGCCGCTGCCATCGCTAGCGGCAGCCCCATTTGCGAGAACCAGGATAGTATCGTTGGTGGACATGTCGCCGTCGACGCTGATCGAGTTGAAGCTGCGGTCAACGGCGTAGGTGAGGGCATTTTGGAGGCTCTGCGGTGAGACGGCGGCGTCCGTCATGATGCATCCCAGTAGCGTCGCGTGAAGCTGGCCTTTTGTCGCTGCGGGAGGGCCCATGTCGGGATGGATCATGCCGGCGCCCTTCTCCATGCCCGCCATGCGGTACTGGACCCCGTTGATGGTGGTGGTGGTGGTGGTTAGCCGGCGCCCGGTCCCGTAAATGGAACTGCCGGTTTGCGGATGCTTTACGATCGGGCAAGGATCCCACATCCGCCCCACGTACCGAGTCTAATAAGAGTCCCGTCCTTTTTCATACGGTCCCTTACCACATCTTGCACGCGAGTCAGGACAACATTATGTTGTCCTGCATACTGACCTACAGTCAGTTGCCCTACTACCCCAGACCTTTGCGGGATTTCCCAATTAGGACTTTCATTGCTTTTAGCATTGCCCATCACGTCGTGTATTTACACCGCGATCTGCATGCGTGCGTATTCTATGGCCGTTCCATCCCTCCTTCATTCTTCTCCGGAGTCTGAGTCCGATTCTGAGGACTCCTGGTTGCGCATTGTGCTATGGGTGACACGCGATTGGGCTGTCCGTCGCCTCCCGGCAACCTCTGCACTGTGTGGTTCGTGTTGATTTTATGGTGATCCTCCGCCTAGACGCGTCCAGGAGGACTTTCCGCCTAAATGCTGGGCACGTTGTGGGGCGCACCGTGTCACACGGAGCAATGCGGGAGGGCCTCGACCTGACTGTGTCGGGCCTAGAACAGTGCGCGTGTGGTTAGATACGTGTAAAGGGAGTTATACGGAGGTGAAAGTGGAAATGCAGCGCTCGGTTTTGGGCAGACCGATGGAGGGAGGAGCGAATAGGACGTAGAAAATGGCAGGCAGAAGGTATAGAGGCTGGGCGGCACTTAGGGAGACCGTCGTTTCGGTGACTCCCCGTGCTATCTACCCGTTGAGAGTCGGTGAGCAATCTTATAGGCTGCACCTCCAATGACAATGTGGGAATGGGTGGAGAGAGGAGCGAGCAGGAGGTAGGAAGAGAGGAATCGAGGCTGGGTGGCACTTAGGGAGACCGTCGTTTCGGTGACTCCCCGTGCTATCTACCCGCTGAGAGACGGTGAGCAATCTTGTAGGCTGCACCTCCAAATGAGACGACGACGACGACGCGAAAGTGTGTCGTTCCACGCGTGAGACATTCATTCCAGCGGGGGCAGTGGTGTTAATGGAATGGGATGATAGTATGGTGGTGGTCGACGTGGAATCGTCAAGGGCTCTAGTCGCCTAACCAGCCGTGCACGGGGAGGAAAGACGAGTCCATGAAGTGTTACACGGGTACAAAGAGTCGCCGAATACGCCAGGAAGAGTGGAGAATGGTTAAAGTTGAGTGGTGGTCATGGTGGTGTGAAGCATTGGTGGATGGTAAAGACGCGCGAGCGGAGCTTCGGAAACGTGTCTGTCGTCATGAACGCCTTTGCTGTGCGCTCCCAGGCGTAGAAGTCGGAATCTAGGGACCGTGTGGGTTCGCCGCTGTGCTGAGAGCGGATGGCCGCCAGGACTTTGGATATGGGTAGGGTCCGGCCAATGATGCCCGTAGACATGACAAGCGTCTCGTCTTGGCCCAAGGGCGCCGGCAACAGCGAGTTCGTCGCCTTTGCCATCGCCCATGTATCGTCAAGGCCTTGGTTTCCGGTGAGGGCATTCGCGCAGCCGCTGTTGACAACGACAGCCCGAGCTCTGCCGCCGCTCCTTTCGAGAACGTCTTGCGAGACGACGACGGGGGCAGCCTTGAATGCATTTCGCGTAAAGCAAGCAGCGGCCGATGTTGGTCGCGATGACGTTGAGAGGATGATGCCAAGGTCGAGCACGCCATCCGCCTTTTTCACACCAGCATGGACACCGGTCAACAAGTACCCCGTCGGTAGCGTTGTCGACGCTAATGGTCGATGGTGCCGGGCCTTCGAAGGCACATTTTTCAGTGTTACCGGTGATAGAAATCGTCTGAAGACCTTCATGGAAAATTGATGAGCTCAGAAATGTTCCCAAGTACTTACATCAATCGGGTTCAATGACTCGAGCGAGTGAATGACTCGAGTAGGTACCACATGGACGTTGGGGGTCGGCTCGAGTATAACAAATTGTAGCTAGAAATGTGGAATATATGTATGCGTGAGCCGAAGTGTATGCGAAAGTGGCACAAACAGCATTGCTGTAAGCATAGACGAATACCTAGCCACATGAATTCATCGTGTACAGACGATCTGTAAAGCTAGCTTGAGAGCGAGACTACGCCCCATTTCAGCATGTATGCGTGTGCTCGAGCGAATATCAGATCGAGGGCACTAACATAGTAACCAACACGATAAACTCACTGTTCAAAGCGGCAATGCTTGCGCATCGAGACTGAAATCTGACCGGAATTAGCAAGCAGCGTATCCCGCTAGTACCTCTTCGGGTCGATGAGCCAAGCCGCGAGTAACCGATGTGGCGTCAATATTAGGTTAGACGGGGAAAATCATTTGAACACCGGAGACGGGAAATGCCAGGGCAGAAAGACGGTAATGAACCATAGCCTTAGAACAGTCTGATTTGATCCTCGTTCCGGGGTATTAGGGAAAACACTGAGGAAACGTTACGCTTTGCATTGCAAGCGCCAAGAGTTCCCGCAGCTCATAAGACTTCTCAATTTCATAGGCTGAGCCTAGTCTCGTTAATCAGACTCAATGAGATGAGCGGCGAAGGAAGACAGTCGTTCCTTCTACTGTAGAGGTCCTACTTTGAATTCGGCATCGCATCCTAGAATGCAATCTGTCGGGTACGTTTTATGACGCATTGCAAGCGTAGATATGAATGAGACAAGAGTCACACGGGCTACAACCGGCGTATTATCCTTCAATCCGACAGAGAGAAGGAACGGCCATAGCACTTACCACATGTGATGACCGATACCGCTGGTGGTACCAAGTTTTTCTGCATTCACGTCCTTTTCCTCTATCAACGAGGAGGTCCAATCTGCAGTGACTGACTACGATGAGATTCCAGTCGATAAAAAACAGAGGCATAAGGACAAATTGAACGTACGAAGTTCATGGAGAAGACGGTGTCCGATAGACTCTCATTGGAATATTTCTTTGAATGGGATTTCCTGGGAATGCCTTGGCCTCTGTCCTGACCCTTCAGGTGTCCTTCGTCGCGAAGAATTTCAAGAAGGGAAGGTGCAAACTAAACACGTGATGACCAGTTTAAGTAAAAAGTATTCCCACGCTTCGCTTTCCTTCTGCGATTTCACTGTGCGTGTGCTGAAACTATGATCCACTAGCAAGAAAGTCTTCATCTATATCAGAGCATGCCAAATCTTCCTTCCTTCACAAACCGCCTGCCGCCGTTTTCAAGCCGCCTCCAATCTGCTTTGTCTATCATACCTACATGGCTTTCGGTGCTCCTCCCGTACTTCCCCTTCCCTATGACGTCTACACAACCCAGCGCTGCTTGCCGTACCTGGTCTAGCTCAGGCGCTGGAGGAGAGGCATGACAAAAAGCATCTCGTCAGTTAGCATCCGCTAACTGAAATCTGTACCGATTTCAGTTACCTCCAACCAATTTCAGTTAGGTCTGGCCCGCCCTCACCACTGACTGGAATCGGGATCCCGCCCTCACCTCGAAAGCCTGGCGTCTTATCCACAAGACGTGGGTTTAGAGTCCGTCCACCACCACCTCGGTACGCGGATGGGCTGATGGCAAGACCGCATATGCTGTAATATTTCCACGCTCCCATTCCACGGATCTCCTGTGTCGTTACCTATCGCACACTCCAATGACATGTAGGAGGCCTTCCATTTCAGAAACTTTGAATAGAATATAATCTTGTTGGCTTATATGCGACGTCTCCAAGATATATGTATTCTGCTACGGAAATGACACTTGTACTTCTAAGCTAGTGGTGGTGGCCTCGGTGAAAGGACCTTCGGTTCGTGATCTGATTGAACCCTACCTCTGAAGCAGCGTTTGGTCTGATTTCCCAACAGCTTTGGCCCTTCGGAAGAGACTTGGTTAGTTCGGGCCGATTGCTGAACACCCAGCACATCCTGCTGTTGCACGGCCGTGGGTGCCGGAATAGACGAGGTCGATGCGGTAGGTTGAGGTTCCAATACGGCACTGCCCAATGAGTCGCAGAGGTAAAAGGATATGGGAGAGCTTACCCCGCAGGTCATGAGGTTCTCATCCCCCTTCGAAAGTCATCGAGGTAAGCATTATGTTTGGTAGAGGCTGAGGTATAATTCTCGAAAGCTGAGAAGGGCTGCTGGCTTCGGCTTCGCGTCGAGGCAAGGCGAGATGGTAGAAGCGAAAGAAAACCCCTAGCACAGGCGTAGTCGGGGCGTCGAGAGCGGCAGTGAACAGTGGAGGAGGCTCGTGGTGGTTGCAGGTTTTTGATCCCGACATCCCGAAATGGAAGGGCGGCAGTGGCGAGAAAAATTCCAGTTAGTGGGATGTGCTGCAGCCAATATCAGTTAGGTAGCTCAATTACAGTTATATATATATAACTGACGAGATCATAGTTGTATATACTCGCTGGAGGACTTTATCTGACAACCTCATCTATCTACGAAACTTCACCCTATTCAGGTTCAGGGATACACGAATACGCTCGCTCTACCGCCTCTACGACGCTATCTTGCCGCAGTACCACATCTAAATTGTGCACGAGGCGTATATCTGGCACGGGCTTGAATGGTCGATCGAGGACGGGTCGGATCCCTTGGATTCCAACCCGTGTGGTACTGGGCCGGCGTTATGGGACTATGCCAAGTTTAGGAGCAAGACTCTTGGGGGCGCCAGAGCCATTTGTGTTCGCGCCTTTCTGGGTGGCGTGTGCCTTCTTCGTCAGAGCGCGTTGTCCTGCTCAAGGGCTCCATCGAAACCACGAGACCTTACTTTGAACGCCGCAACATTCATGGTGAAACTGGACCTCTTACATGGATGAGTATGGTTGGTCGTTTCCGATATCCAGATGGCTTTACTGACGCCTCTAGATTTGTCAAGAAGTCTTATTTCGTGCTCCTGAGAGGTGGGTGCGTGACTCGAGGAGATAGATGGCTCAACGTAAGCCACCCTACAAGGAGCTGGAGTTATCATCTTTGGCCGGGTTCGTGGAGACAGCAGAGCGCTCTGCATGTAGGCATAGATCCGTGATGATCTGGCTGTGCAATGGCAATACGCTGGCATGCTCATAACTCCTGATTAGTCTGAGTCTCATATCGCGCCGCTGCCTCACTCACTCCGGTTCGTCCAACGGCTTTTGAGGAGTGCCGAAGGGATCAACTTCAGTTGAATGCTTGAAACCTTGGTTGACAACCTCTTGGTTCAGAAGGTGCGCCTTCCATGTTGATTGTGCTAGTGTAGGATGAGGCGTGCGCGAAAGATACTGGTGACGCTTCATGAACCTCGACCGGCCGCACGATGTCATTGCCTAGCTCGTACCCTGCAATACAAACACTGCTTCTCTAAAGCGCTAGATGTCGGAGTGCTGATTATTGATAGCCTAGATCATATAAACTACCGATGCCATTCAAGCTTTCGATCCGTCATATATCTGCATTATTGAAGTTTTGTAAGTCCTTTGTAAGTCCTTCTTCAATTGAGGTGATATATCAGTTCGTCTTCGAATCCGTCTATGGCTCAGCCTTCTTCTGATCCTATTTGTCTATCTGCAGAAGAACAGCTGCAGCGGCCTATTCTGATGTAACAGCTTTGATAGGAGAACGATGAGGACCGTTGTGCTATTTAGTCTGCCTTTCGAAATACGCGGCCAGATTGGGGAAAGCCTCAAGAAACGATGGCTTCCGGTGGTATCGCCGGTCGTCCTGCCGAACTAGAGTCATCGAACAGCTTCTAACACTTTCCAAGTCCTTCTCGCTCTGTTCTTCTACATTGCAAAACTTTAAAGATCAGCATTGAAGTTTTCATAGCGGGTAGATTGTAACAGGGCCCGCATCCAATCAGGTTAGGACGTGAACAAGATCATCTATCCACCGAGGCTGGCACCGTTCATTTCATGATCAGTATTCCCTTCTTGTCGACGACACCTATCACATTCAATAAACCGTATTTGTACACTATTACATTTACTTCTTCAATAACGTAGTGCACCTGTACATCCAGTACGAACTCGTCGTGTATACCATCTTATACCCCAAAACACCTTCAATAAAGGAAAGTATAATCGTCGGGTTGACGCTCCTGTGATAAGACATATTGGGCTCGATATACAACGAATCCATCAAGCCGATACAGAAATCCGACTCGACCATCGTAAGCTTGAAGATTGGACGCTGTAGAAGGAATCAGTATCTGGCCATCGAGAGAGTTCCAATATACATACCCGCATGCTGTCATTGGTATTCGTCTTACCCCACTTCTTGAGATACTCGTTCATGAGCTCCAAGCTCGGCTCATGAGAGCACTGTACAATCATTCCTTCCCGCCCGGTCAACGTGACCGTCAGGATATACGGAGGGCTTGCGGGAAACAAGTCTGAAGGGCGCGCCAGTGCACCAAGAACGGGAAGACGCTCCGGAGCAGCTGGCACAGACGAGTCTGCTGCCTGCGGACCGCGCTGCAGCGGAGGAGGAGCGCGAGAGGCGTCAGCAGGCGCGGACGAAGTGGCGGGTGGAACATCCGCCCAATCGACATCGTCGTCGACGGGACCTCCTGGGGTAAATAGACCCTCAAAATCCTTCTCCAGAAATGCAGCAATACGGGATTGCGACATGGGATCGGTGTTGGGGATGCGCAGGCGGAAAACCTGAACCTTCTTGTCCCAGGTCGTACTAGGACGATTGGCTTTGGCCGGGGCGGGTTCGACGCGTAAATCGAGGCCGCCGGTACCGACTTCAGCTAGGGCTGTCAGGAGTTCTTCGGCCCATTCCTCGTCGGCGTCGAGACGCGCGAGAAGGCGCTCGTACCAGACGATCGTGGTGCTGATGATGGTGGGCACGAACACGGTCTTGTCGGGGAAGCGGCTGCCAAGTTCTATCCATAAGGAAGGCCACTGAGCGATGGGGGTTATTTTGTGGCCGAGCGTCTTGGTGAGCTCCTCGATCGGTTTGTGAATGGAGGAGTTGGGCGAATCCCAGAGGTCGCGTATGTCGACGCGTATCTTGAGAGGACTACGCGTGTGTTAGCAAAAGATTAGAGAACAAGAGAAACACGTACATGTCGGAAGACATTGTTGGGGAGAATTTGACTCGTGAAGTGCGAGGCTAGGCAGGTACTTGATTAAAATCAAGAGTCGCCTGCGGGAGGGGCTACCAAGTAATCCGTCAAGGCCATCGTCTTGGAAATTGACAGCAGGACGTCCAATTGAAAGGACAGATTGACATTTCTCTTTCGTCAAGGAAGCCAGTACAGACTTAGACAGGAGGGCGCTAACAGGGAGCGCTGATGTTTGTCTCCTTTCGCTGTTAATTCTGTTCAGCCGTCCAATAGTGCAAAGGGATTGGACAAGAACGATTGCGCGTGAGTGAGTGATGGCAGCACGTGCCGGACACGTCCATATTCATCTTCCCACCACGACAATGTGTACGAGAGGTCTGTCAGATACGCATCGTACACTTACAGGCGCGACTTGATTGATGATGTTTTCCGCGCGCAAGAGGGGTTTTTCATGTTAACTTGACCACTCCCGCTATTCTTGGTCCAGGTCTTCATGTCCTCCTGACATCCTGTCTCGGGCCTGATCGATACCACACAAGTGACAAGGGGCTCAGACTTAGGAACGTTCATACTCCTCGGAACTATATAACGCTGGCATTTCTAGAGGCATGAATTATCACTCCGTCGTCTCATACATTCGCCACTCCCTAGTATCTTATCTCTAGCCATGGCCAAAACTCCCGCTTTCACTCCCAAGCCTGCTATTGAGAAGCTTCCTCTAGCTGTGAGGAAGAGTGGTACGTCCCATGTTTCCCAGCGTTGAGGTTGTCAGGCTGATTATCCTCAGTGCGCGACGACTTCGAATCCAAGAAGGCGGAATTTGAAGAGCAAATCGCCAAGCTCCTCGGTGTACCAGCTTTCAAAATCAACTACGACGTTCCCGCTATCTGGGCATATAATGCCCCAGACTCAAGGTCGGAAGCCGGATACACACTGAAGAGGTTCGTTTTTATCATATTCAAGCGACTTGGTATGCTAATCAATCAATCTCACAGCTACACCGAGGGCTTCATCTCTGCTCTTACATACTACCTCGAAAAGTACGGTGACGATGGCAAGGAGTACTTCAACGCCGCTGTTCCTCAGGCCGAGCTCAGCCTCGGTGTCAACACCCTTGGCGACAAGGGTGCCTACATCGACGCTGAGATCAAGGATGGCGTCTTCTGGATTCTCTTCAAGCACGACAGCATTGGGTGCAACACCAGCAGTCTCGGCGAGTACCTTCTGAAGGCGGTCCAGTCTGTTCCCCGCGAGGGCCTATCTATCGTTGCGAAGAACAGCGTCGACTCGAATTGGGAGGAAGAAGTTGAGGAGTTGACTGAGGAGATCGCCACCCTTGTTGGCATCCCCGACGTCAAGCTCGACCCCAACTTTGAGGAGAACTACAAGATGTTGTCTAGCCAAAAGAATACCGACTGGCACTCCCAGTTTGGCGGGGCGACGCTTGCTTATTTCAAGGATGGCCTCAAATACCAGCTTGAGAGGCAGGGTTTCAAGGACGACGATATGCTCCAGGAGGGTTTGCAGGAGGTGTTCACGTCCAAAACATTTGTGCTGAGGGTGGTACCGAAGACAAAGAAGACTTACAACGAGGTCGTCATCGAGGATGGCACTGTTTATCTCCAGGTAAGGCCCATTGCTCTTCCTTGCTATCTTTACTGACATTGACCGACAGACCACCGTTGAGTACTGGTACTGCAACACCTCATACATCGCTGAGGGTTTGGTGGATCTCCTGTAAATAACTTGGGGTTCGTTTGTGGATTTTGGGATCGTGCAGTTATCATTGTAATTTCTCCATAACTTAAATAATTTGGCGACATGTACATTGTCTGACAGTGACAGTGTTCGTGAGCTTCACGTGCTGGTGCGTCGCGTCGTGTTTGTTTGTTCAGTTGTTTGGCTACGGCCATATATATCGTGGCGTAACGTTCTTTTCCTTCTTGAACCTGAACTACCACCATCTCATTCACCGCCTTGTATATTCGTCATGCAATTCTCTGTCTTTTGCTTCTTGCTCGCTTTGCCGGTCATCGCGCTTGCATGCGAAGGAGAATGCATAACTGGAACGACCAACGAGTTCGTCCGGCGGATGACACCTGTGTTTGAAAGAGCTCTCAAAGCTAGTGTATGCGCTTCATTTTTCTCGCTGTCTGTCTGTTGTCTGAACCGTCGTCCCAGGAAGCTCGATTCGTATCCTACACCGGTCTTCCTTCCTCGAAGGATCTCGACTACTTCGAACCATTCTTTACTGCTTTCAAAGATGACGCGCCTAAAACGTATGAAAAGGACATCTTCCCTGGCTTTTTTCACGGCAAGTGCCAGCGTCACGGTGTTGAACCAGAAGGCTGCCCAAATCCTGACTGCCCTGTCGTCTGCGGCACACCTGGCTCTATGTGTCATTTCTACCCCAAACTCAGATCTATCGTCTATAACTCCACTCGCAACATAGCAGAATCGTTCTCTGATACCTCATCGGAGCCTCACCAACAAGTCCTACAACGCGTTGAAGCTGCCTCTCCGCCGCGCTCTCGTGCTCGTTCATTTCGATTCGCCCGTTCCTCATTCTATCCTGCCTCCTCTGAACGCTCTATCTCCACGGCTGGATTCCTAAAGCAGCACAGCCGATCTATGGACGCGGAGCACTATCTGCAGCGTTCCATTGACGGCATACCTATGATGCTGGAGGAAGCATGCAATGGGCCCGATAAGCCCAACGATGACGGCGATGAGAAGGTTGAGAACCATGGGGACTTGAGGTACTGCTCCTGGGAAAAGAAAATGAAGGAATTCATTCTACAATACCCTTAACGTATGTAGGGCTTGACATGACGCCACGAAGGCACGGACTGGATTGCTGTATTACTCACACTACGCCTGTATCCTATACCATTTTCACCTATTACCCTACGCATATGACTAGACTATATAGCAGTCTTACGCCATGTCAAGTGTATTTTACTGGCGACAGGTTCGACACAACATCTTGGAGCAGAAATTTTCCAGTCAGCGAGTCAACTTTTGTGAGATGACATCAATAACAGCTGGCTCGGATCCACAGATGGATTATCGGGTTGCTCTTCGAAGGCGAGGAATTCGAATTCCCTACGGCGGGATGAGCTTGGCAAGGCTTGCGTGAGATGCCTCCGAAGGTCTGGCGACTGACAGTGACACGCGGTCCTAAGCAGGCAGTGCTAGAACATGTCTCCTGATGATAACTAACCTCCGACGATGCTATCAAGATGGAACAAAGTTCCGATCCTTGCGCTGGGAGTGATCTGCTACACTTGCCACAGTATTCAAATGTAAACTGCCGTTTGTAGATGTGCACGTACAAGACTCTGACAGTTCTCCATTGACGGTAGAATCAGCAATAATCCGGCGTTCACACTGTAGGCAGAGATGTATGGTTGTGTGGATTCTTTTAATTAACGAGTACAACCAAAAAAACTATTCTCTCACCGAGGCTGTTACTTTCCCATTCGTTCAGGACGCACCTCGTACCGCCTAGGTATTCCTGGACGCGTCGACGCAAGGTAAAGGTACGCACGTTCCCTCGTTGGCGTGAGACAGCTAGGACGCTAGCTGTCCCCGATGTGACCTTCAAGGTATCAGCGGGCCCCGGCCTCGTTCCTGCTAGCCCTCGCCTACACCGCCTGCAAATCGCGATTCCCTTCGTTCTCCAACTTTCGACACGTGAAATCCAGAAGGAACGCCCCTACGTCTATTTATTAATATATTCGCTTCCCCCCAATTTAGTGGCGCGCGATTCGGCGCTACGATGCTCTGAGCTACGCTCCGGTGTCTCCGCAGAGCCATGCGCCAGAGAAGGTTGTGCCCCGAGCGCGCTAATGAAAAAATCAGGTTCCTGCTGATTGACGTTGTGTGCCTCACTCAGGCTCTTCCCGAGGCGTGCCTCGACTCTGGCCTACGCGTATAAAAGGTGTTCAGATTCTGTTGGGAGAGGACCAGCAAAGCAAGTCAGCTAACCGAAGCCAGCACTACTTCCTCTCGACAAGTTTCTTGAATATGCGCGCCTTCATCGCTGTTGTTCTCGCTGCTAGCGCCGCTTTGGTCGCTGCCTCCCCGGTTGCAGACCTCGAAGCGCGCGTCCCGTTCTTCTCCAAGGTGTTCGACAACCAGACCGCCGCGACGCAGTCCCCGTCGTACATGACGTTCACCTTGGTCGATCCCTTCTCGCCTGTCACTGGTCAGTCGCGTCTCCCATAGCATCTACGTACAGTGCGCGTACTCACACTCACAACAGACTGCGTCGAGTTTTGCATCAAGATTTGTGACTGCAAGGCCGTCAACGTCTACCTGGACAACGGTGGAAAGGTGAGGATACCGCGGCAACTTTGTATAGCTTGACGCTAATGGTGCGATCCGTGAAGGGTATTACCCTCCCCGACGGCAAAGCCGCCCAGTACACCTGCTCCGCGTTCTCCGACGTGATCGACACGAGTATGAACACCAATGCGGGTGGTCAAGATGAGCACGGAGACGGGCAACTCAACTTCATTACCAGGAGCAGTGGATGGGTTCGCAACTTCTAATTTGGCCTGGGTTGAACGCGATTTATGCTGTCACTTTTTGAATTACTGTAATGATTCGGATACTCTTCTCGCGGCGAACAGTTAGATAGACGGTGTCATTTTGTTTCGAGTTTGACCTTTGGGCTCCTAGTTCAGGTTATTGGACAGAATAATCGAGTTTTTTGTTGACCACTGTACCTTAAATCCGCGCTGTCTCTTTGACTATCGTGCTAAGGAGCTTGCCTAAAACTCTGTACCTTGGCATGTTTGATCGAGTCGAGTTTTCCTGGTGCCTCCATCGTCCGTGAAATCCGGTTTAGTCGATACGTAGTAGAGTACCTACTCACAACCTCCCCGTCGATCCGACTGATTGAGTGAAACTGTCCCGCGACTAGACGATTCTAGTGCCGGTAATTGGCGGGATGATTCTGATACTTATCGATGTTCAGAACGCAAGATGCACCACTTTATTCGTTACCCTCGCGCACTGGACCTCACAGGCGAAACTCCCGCTCTCGTAGGCTTGATACCCGGCGGCGATGATATGAGTCCATTGGGCACGCGGGGCGTCCACTAATAATCTAGAACTCGGTGAGGCGTTCATCGTTCTATTTGCTCAACGTTGCACCTCTTCGTTTCTGCCGCTAAAATGCACTCCACGTTCGCAATTATCATCGCTGCTGCCGGAGTTTTATGTGTGACCGGAGCGCCTAGAACTGAACAGCGTGGAGCGTCATTTACGACGATCTTCGCAAGCCTCAGCACCGCGACGGGGTTGGGTTCGTACATCGCAATTCCTTGTTGGAACGTGGACTACCTTATCAAGGTCAGTATACTTATTGTCTTAATTGAGGATGCACCACTCACGTGTGCTTTTGAAGTATGTACAAGGGTTTGCGGGAAGATCAAATGGCTACTGGACAAATTATCAGAATGATGAGGTTTTGGAAACTTGACTGCGGTGCTGTGCTAAGAGTAGGGGGTGGTGAGCCCCAGTCCCAATGAGACTGTCCTAGAAAATACGATCAGCCGTAACCTCAAAGTATGATGAGCGCGCGTTCTTCGTAACAACCTTCGAAGGCCTCGACAACAACAACGCGACGGTGTCGGATTTGTACAAACAGAAATGGACTCTCTAGACGCGCAAGACCCTCGTTTTATAGATATCTTCTTTGTTGACTCCACACCAAGAAAGCGCGCGGCTTACATGACTGAGGTAGATGCCTTCTAGCGGACACCCATCGAAAGGAGGGGAATGTCTATTCAGGGCCAGGGCAAAAGCAGAGTGCGCATACCTTGAAGGGAGGACATATAAAATCGAATGGTTTCGCGGCCATCTGTGATACGCTTGTCAGACAGGCTCAGATAACAAAGGCCGCGCAAAATACAAACTTTTCCAGCTTGATACGGGCTCGGATGGCAGAGAGACAATCATAACTCATGTGCGTACTAGCCGGTCGAATGCAGACGTGTTTACGGTCGCGTCTACTGCCGTCGACGTTGTGATGACTTGGCAAACTCCCAGGGTAATTATAGTGGTGATAGCCGCAGTATAAGAAGACTCGTAGATAATAGTGTTTGCTAGCGTTAGCCTGTTCTTCAGGGATGAGCAGCCAAGCGCCATGGCTTCCAAAGGGAGGAAAGCAAGGAGTATGCGCATCCGTTGGGGTATTGGACATCAGCCAGAGAAAATGAATCGGCAGCTCCCAAGCCAACATCACATGTCGGAAGCATCTGTATCGCGATAATGTAGGTAGTGGTCGGAGCACAAGGTTCGGAAGGGAAGCATGGGCCGAAACTCAATATCGTGGGAAAAGTTCGGCTTGTCGTGCCGATGCGCAGTGTTAGTCGGCTTGCCACCTCCATGTCATGGGCTGCTAGTACTACATCAAGTCTGCGTCTACCCATCTGTGACTCAGACGCGCGCTGTTTTTGGCAGAGAAAACGACTTGGACAACCCATCAATATGCTCTCAATGGATCAGTTATTCGAATTCTTGCATACTTAAACAAACCAGCCCAGTTGATTCATGCTCTCTCGGATGCTCGTTCCGGGCACCTATGAACGACATGATTGCACGCTACCCATCGCGATGATTCTTCAAGTACCGAGGTGAGCGTTTAGTTCTCAATATGGTCTCGGGCACAGCCTTTATGAATAACTTGTGTTAAGAACCTGCATACTACAATGCTGCCGGAGAGCATAGAGGTTCTTGCTCGCACCGCAGTCACCTGGCGTCTGGTACTCTTCGACGTATGCCCATTTAGCAGATCACCATCGCTGTACGCTTATAAACGCCTTGGATTTGAAAACGACTGCACTTTCTCATCCCACGTTGAACTCATGACTATGCTCTGGACACGACATTCGAGCACTGACGGCTGCGCTCAAGTGCCCGTCAGCTCACCGGAATGATGAGCGGATCCACTTCTGAAATACGAGAACGCTCCTCTGTTACAGCTATGTGACTCAAAGACGGTGTGTGGTCTCCTGGTCTGTGCATAGGAAAGATGTTAAAAAGCACCACAGATCTCTCGATGCTCTGTGTGTATAGAAGCTGTCCAGGAAGTGACGGATCTACTCGTCCGTCTCCTGTCAGAACGAAACCATTATCTCCTAGAAACGTCACAGATTCGTCTTGATTTTGAAGATGGTTTGGAAGCGTTGGTTACTGTCTTTTCGTTTGGCGTTATGTATGCTTAAATCGTCCTCAATTTGTCTAGTGTCATGCAACACTAGAAGCCACAAAAGCCTCGAGTCATAAGCTGGTTAGGACTTCGGCCTTTTAAGTACGATACTTCTGTGGTCCAGAAACCAATAGATCGGCCATTGACATGTGAAGCAGTCTCTATGCTCATAACAAGTGCACCGCCTCCCTCCGCTGTCGTTGTGTGGAGGTACGTCTCCTCGGAAGGCACGCCATGAGTGGTTGGTCTTAGAGCCCTCGCGCTTTGGGGGATGAAGTGTAAGGCAGCAGCCCTTCCTATCCTGTCGTTGATGGCAAATCTGGCAATGAATTTGTACCACACCGGATGCATGGCTAGAACCGGTTGGCATGAGAGGGACGGGCTAGAACCGCTGAAGTGTCTACAGGCGCAGAAAATCGCTTATTTTCTTTCACTGGGGATCAACGCGCTTGCTACGTTGATGATAGCTGCCAGGGCCTGGTTTGTTACTTGAACATTCGCACCGTCTTACCTATATTGACTTACCGTAGGCAGCTCCGACGATCGCTGGCAGGAACTGGAGTGAAGAGGCGAAAGACAGATAGTACACAGCAGATTCCTCTGCTTTTCTATCTGATCTATTGGGTTCGTTCTCCGTAAACACTTGTCGAATGTCGGCCCTTTCTAAAATCAGTTATACTAGGCGGCTAAGTTGTTCGCTTTCTTCCCCGGCTCTACATCCGGTGAAGCCTCGTTCTTCGCTCAGCAAGTGCTCTTCAGTCTGGCCAACGTGATTGTGGTAAGCTTGAGCTTGTCGTTTGAGCGCCCTAGGTTAACCGGCCTGTGCGTACTACAGGGACTTTATCCGACCATTATCATTGTTCTTGTCCATGAAGCGAACTGCTTGGGACAATGTTGAGGAATCCCTGCCAGGGCCAATGGGCTTGACCGAGAAGAACATGGTCTTTGCCAAACGCCACCAGCAGTTCCCCTCCCTGGCGACTACCACGACTCAAGGAGGAAGCGTGTCGGATGAGGGTCCCGACGAAGGCAGAGTATGATGAAGGATGAAAATTTACGATCGACGACTTCATGAATGTCATGGTTATACAGCATCTATCTGTATCAGAATGTCCAGCTCTTATGTTTATGGGGCGTCCGAGTGCTCTTAATTGTACTTGATTAGCTTCACGCAGCGGGTATGTATTTGTGGTGGATTGGATGTACATCTTAGGCTTGCACCTCGGAAGTTGAAGATCAAGGTGAATTGGGCAGGGGACGGAGATGGAGGAAGAACCAGAACGAACGATTACCTCGTTCATGGAATCCACGCGTGGTGTGCACTGTGGAAGCAAATGAAGTTGCAAGAAACGGAAACACTCTTAAGATCGCAGGAGGTAAGAATAACTCTGAGAAGGACACGACGCAGTATACCAGCGGAGAGAATGTACAACCACACATCGTACCGTAATTCAAACAAGAGGTCCGTTTACCATAAAGAGGCTGCCAATGTCATTGAGTTTTAAATGGGCAGAGTGTTTCGACTCTCGAGACATGTAATAATGCTCTGCCAAAGACTTGAAGGCCCTGGCGTTTGCTCAGTCAGAATACCATTGGAACACCATATCCGAATTGTAGAAGTATTTCTCAGAAGGACTGAACTGGGAACACTCAATCTTGCAGTTTATTACGGCAACTGTACATTCAGAGAGTGGGTCAGAGAGCGCGCCTTGCCAAACGTAGAAAATCGTACTTCCACCAACTTCCGGCACCAAGCGGCCACCGACTATAACTTTAAGCGTTACAAGGGAAGCTAGACCCAGGTCTGACTGCATCATGAGTAACACTGACATATTATTGAATCGCATCACAAGGTGTTGCTAAAGAGACACGCTGTGATTTCGTGGTTCTAGGGATGGGTGCAATGTGAGTTAGGGGAAATTTAAGGACAGTGGGACAAACCGACTCTAGAGGTGCAAGTCGGCAGCTCTAGCATTTCAGGCTTCCAGAACCGACTGAGTCCTTCTGCATTCTTCGAGTTTGGAGAGTCAAAGCGATCAGTAATTGAACATTGCCGCATGTAACGTCCATCAAAGGGTCGTTGTAGCATGTGCTAGAGCCTAATTGTCTGAACCGACGGCGAAGTCGACGGTCCTGTGAGGCCGTGATCGTCGAAGTATAAATACGTCGCGTTTCTGGTCAGTGTTTTTCAGTATCTCTTCATCTTTCCAACAACCTCAGTCACTCACTTCACTCATTGCTACTCTTGAATTCATCATGTTCTCCAAGTCCTTCATTGCCGTAGCCATCTTGGCCACCGTTGCTCTCGCCACTCCCGTGAAGCGGGCCAGCACGACTTGCGACTTCATCATGACGCCCACACCCGACCTCGGCGCTGATGAGCTCCAGACTTCCATCAACTATGGTACGCGCACTTGGTCGTGTTGTAACGCGTGCAGCTAGCTAATCAATCCTTCCAATAGCCGTTGGCCACGCTGTCGGTGCCGCCTATGAGGGAAAGACTCTCACTGTAAGTTTGGCGCGCTCGGAAAGTGACCAGTTGATGACAGCAGCATAGACTGAGAACTCCCTCGTCCGCCACGACGACGGGACGTATGACGTCTACTCCACCATCGAGGTCACCGATGTCGACCCCGCTACAGTCGGCGCCACTGTCGAGTCCTGGGACGAGACCATTCTCGACGGCTTGTACGCCCAGTGGAAGGTCAACGCCGCCAACTGCTACTAAGCACCTAGTACATAGATGCGGCTTGGGAGTATGGGTTTTATCGGGAGATGACAAGCGTTGGCCAGATATTCGTCGGATTCGTCGTCTAGTTTCGTCTATACCCGTGACAGTAATAGGAAGACAGTTGTCCTGGCGAGCTTCCAAGTTTCAAGTTCGAGTTCCAACTGAGCATGAGGATCACAAAGACCTGGGCAATGAGAGCAGTGGAATTGAGGAAATCAAGCTTGTGGAAGTTGTGTGGAAGTCGAGAGCAACGTTAACTTGTTATGCCGACGGCAATTTTGGGCACCGCGTGTCACATGAGCACGTTTTAATTAATTTCCTTTTTTCTAGTTGCTCCTCCACACTCCGACAATCATTGGCGGCGCGTCGCCCAATACTCCCCACCAAGGAACACTTTCGAGATCAATCTATATCTAGTAAGTACGCCCAGTCGCGTGGGCCGCGTCGTATAACCTTTGCGCTCATAGTATACTTTCCATGGAGACAATGTCCCATGAATGCCCCCACTGCGGCCTTCCTCCGACGAAGAAGCCACGCAGGATTCCCACCAATCTCCATACAAAACCCACTTGGGGAAAAACATTGCCTTTACCGCGCAAGAACATGTTAGAGTCGACATCGTCAATCTGGTTGCCCATGCCAAAGCGGACATAACAGATTTGGACCGCAGTATAGAGAAGCTAGAGACGTCTCTGGCTGCAGCGAAGACCGAGAGAGACGCAACAATTGCCTTCCGTGACGCACACCTCGCGCTCTTCCCTCCCATCCACCAGCTTCCCACTGAAGTGCTCCTCGAGATCTTCCACCTCACGTTTGAGAAGCCGTACAACGTATTTGCTTCGTCGCGTAGCGGTCCATGGCTTCTGGGAAAGGTCTGCCGGGGTGGAGACAAGTTGCTTGGTCCTGCCCGAGTCTCTGGACCGCCTTTACTCTGACGGATGGTGGTCGAACTCGTCATAAAGTCGGTACTAATGTTCTCTTTGAAGGGGCGCTTTCGCGGTCTGTGAAGCGCAACAAGTTTCATATCCCCTTGGGCAGTCTGACGATGACACATATCGGTATCATCACGAAAAGTGCAGAAAGTTGGCGTGATGCGTCTTTTAGAGGCTCTCTCCAGGATTTCGACCACTTTCTGAAGATTGGCAAAATGCCTTCCCTGGTGGCGCTTGGACTCGATACATGGGTGTCTTTTGACAACTTAGACCCCTACTACCAGCTACTCTCGTCGCTCGGTAAGCATATACCACAACTGCGCCGATTGACGCTGGCTATTACGCTGGTCTCTGCCACCGACATAAAGCTGTCAGAGATCAAATTCCCCTGGGGGCAGCTAACGGAACTCGTCGTTCCTCTCGACCATATCGTTTTATGTCAGCAACTTCTCGCCTGCTGCCCTGACCTGGAAACGTTGAAGGACAATCCTCATGTCTCGCGGCATGGGCGGGTGAAGGACACCTCGAATATTCCTGGGCTTCAGCCGGTCGTCTCCCATTCCAATTTGTCATTCATTGACATGTCTCCCAGTCTCGCAATAACACTGTTGGATCATATTCGATGCCCAGCGCTGACGCGTTTATCATTGCCTTGTCCGCGCGCGAACCAGTCCAACGGGGAAGTTCTCCAACGATTCATACAGCGCTCGGAGTGCACAATCACGAGTGCGGAACTCACCTTCGACGATTACGAAAAGTGTTGCTCATTCTGCTCTTAGTCCTCAAGCAGGTCCACCCCGACACTGCCACTGTCACACTGGTATCTCCAACAAGGCGATGGCTATTCTCAACAGCTTCGTTAACGATATCTTTGACCGCGTTGCTACGGAAGCCTCCAGTATGTCGGCAGTCTTTGGCTTTGGCCTTTAACTCCTCTAGAACTGGCTGCTTACTCGAAAAAGTCTACGATGCCATCACGCGAGATCCAAACATCTGTCCGCCTCATCCTACCTGGTGAGCTCGCCAAGCACGCCATTTCCGAGGGCACCGAATCGGTTACTAAGGTTCGTTCCCACTTGCCTGTCATGTCCATCTTGCCGACTCATGTCGTTACAGTTCTCATCATCGGGAGCCAAGTAACCTTGCTGAATTGTTCTTTGTTGCATCTCATTCCATTCTCGGGCCATGTACATCAGTGTATTCTTACGATATCTATACATCTCTTGCAGATGACTCGTTCTGTAGCCTCGTCTGGGCGCTCATTGATTATTCTCGTGCCTCGCTTGATTCTTTTCAACATCCTCGCGGCCTTCAAGATCCACTCGAACGACTGTGACAGTCGCAGCTGCAACGATCCCGTGGTCCGCTGATATCCTCGTCCTTGCATGAACATGCTCTGGAGCCTGTAAATATAAGAACTGTCATCTCATGCTTTTGTGCCACCCGTTACAATGACTCCTGGACGTAGGACAGATACTTTCCGACTACGGAGATGAGGACGCAAAAATCGGGTGCGTTCTCTGGGTCTTTTACAAAATCTGGCTTCCTTCCTCTCATCGTTTGCAGCCTGGCAAGTCCTGCGCGATAACCCGAATCTGTCTCGTTTGTTGCCAAAGCGTTCTTATGCCTTCAGCTCGCTAGAAATGGTATCCAGTCCCAGACCTCTGACGGCCCGATGTGGAACTCTTCGAAGCGGTTTGGTGGTTATTGCCGCACTCAGGCGACCGGTTGTCGACAATGAATCACATATCATCACTACGCGACGCGCTTGTTACGGTTGGCAGTGACCCGTATTGATATACACATGTCCTTGGTGTTTTTTCACGCCGTCAAACTCAACGGAGCAGGCGTCCCCCAAGGTGTTGACCAGGATGCTTTCGGTGATCCACCTCCTGGATATCGTCGACGCAATGCGGGACTCGCATATTCGGAAGGAGCACAAGCACCTGTTGGACAACACCACCGATCTGAGCTTGTCCCACGAACTGCCACCCTCCGACCGAAGAACTTCCGGCGCGCAGAAAATAGCGTCGGATTTCTGACGATAGTCTTTAATCACTCTCCGTGTGGGTTGCCGCGCGCCGTTCGGGATAGGTCTACCAGGACTTAATGTAATTTGAGGTTGGTCACCGTTCGATCTCCCAAAGAGTGTTCTGACAATCTGCGAGTCCGCCCCGTCAATGGTGGATCTGAGAGAATTCAGGACGTGAATCCGACTGACAAACCGGCTTCTGCAGGACCGCCACAAGGGGCTACTACTAGTTTTTATTTTCTGCTCTACTGATGCTGGTCCCGCCGATTCTCTACCCGTATGAGGGACGAACAAAACTTTGATCTTCTGGACCGGCGTAGTTCTCATCTACACTTGGTGAGTGACATGACCACAAGTGTAGTAATATATCGTCTAATGTGTTCTATGTTCTGTGAATGGCGCTAGTGTCTTATTGCCTCCACATCGACCCCACCATTGCGCGAATACCGACTGGGCCGCATAACCGTGTCGCAGGCTCAGATCTTTCGCCTCTCTTTCCCATCTTTTCTGTAAATGCGGCATGTCTCGCTGAAGTTCTTTAGAACAGCACACGGATTCCGCATGCGCCACATGGTCTCCCCGGTGAATTCTGTAGGCACAGAGCGCGTTCAACTACTCATGTAGACAAGATATTGGCAGAGATTGATGATTTGGTAGACCTCATCGGACGCTGGTTAAAGATGGAGAGGATTGTGACAGCAGAAGAGGACTACTTATACGATCGTGAAAGGGAAGCTCTATAAGTAATGGTGTACTGACTGATAGTTCTTGGTTGTACCTATGACAATGGTCGGCGTTGAAGAACTGCGGCAGTCACTGACAATCGACTTATTGCTAAGACTGACTCAGGGGACACTGTATGTCGTACGGGAGAGCCCAGGCGTTTTCGATGCCTCAGGAGCTGTGAAAGCAACGATGTTGTTCTTTAATTTATTGCACCATGGAAGAACCATTCGAGGACTCGGTTTTTATCGTTCAACGGTCCTGGATTTCGAAGCTATTGAAAAGTCATTTGAATGGCAAGGTTACGTTCGTTTACACTCAGTCTTCAGACTACGTAGCGAAATCCTACACGTTTTCCTGGGCGGTTACGCCGAGGATTGGCGCGAGGGCCTTATCAGTGATGAAGAGCTCGAGAAGCTGAAGGCATCATACCCTTTTTCCCCCTCGGAGACGCCCAACATCTCCAACCTGTTCTATGAATGCACTCAAAGCCTTCGGGATCTGCGATGGCCGTCCCAATACGAGTTTTCCCGCCGCTGTAAACTTGAGATACGGAACGCTTTGTCTCGTCAACATCAGAAGCTGCTAAAGGAATGCGGGATCCTTTTGGAGCATGATTTACATGCAGACCACGTAGCGGAATCGTACAAGTATCTTCAACGGATGTCACCCTTAGACATATCTAAGCAAAGTACGACCCTCTGAAAAACTAAATCAGTATACAGCGGCACAGCCGAACGGGAAGCAAGCAACTCACTCCATATCGAGAGCCGTATATCCAAGCCCCTCTCCTTCAGTTTCCGAAACTCAACAAAGTCGGCATCCACAAGCTCTTCGATTGTACAGTCTCTCCCGAGGTCCTCTGATAGAAGTCGTTCATCTTTAATGTCATCTCGCCAAGACGAATATCCTTCAGTGAAATAAACAGATCCCTTGTTAGGGCCGCCAGGCTGCATATATGTCTCTCTTCCAAGCACAACGACGACTTCGTGTATATCCGTCCCTGTAGACGACTCTTCAGGGGACTGGTATCGAGCACTCAGGACACGAATGAGGGTGTCCTTGAGTTCAGCCTCCCAGATTGCCCTGGATATTGTCGTCGTAGTGATTATCAGAACCCGTAGATTGGGCACGACGGTCCGGTCCGAAAGACACTCGATGAGTCTGCCCTTGAGAGGCTCTGCTCCAAACGACAGCCTCAGATCTACGATCCCTGGTAACGCGGAGAGGGACGCTTCGGGAGAAACAAAATAGAAAGAACAAGTCGAATAGACAACGGACCCTTGTAGATGTAAGACGAGTAGGTCTCCTTTCTCGACTTTTTGCGCTTCTTCTTGAAGTTCTTCTGGCCGTCAGCTGCTACTGGCCTGGAATCTTCGCCGAGTCCTGGGACAAGACCGTTCTCGACGGCTTGTACGCCCAGTGGAAGGTCAACGCCGCCAACTGCTACTAAGCACCTAGTACATAGATGCGGCTTGGGGGTAGGGATTTTATCGGGAGATGACAAGCGTTGGCCAGAGATTCTTCGGATTCTTCGTCTATACCCGTGACAGTAATAGGAAGACATTTGTCCTGACGAGCGTCCAAGTTTCAAATTTGAGTTTCAACTGAGCATGAGGATCACAAAGACCTGGGCAATGAGAGCAGTGGAATTGAGGAAATCAAGCTTGAAGCTGACATGGCAGTCGAGAGCAACTTTCAATGCCGACGGCAATTTTGGGTACCGCGCGTCACATGAGCACATTCTAATTCTGCTCTTTCCTCCACACACCGACGATCACTGACCGCGTCGCCCAGATACGCCCTGCACAAGGACGCTGTAGATCTCAATCTATATCTAGTAAGTACGTCCGGTCGCGTGGGCCGCGTCGTATAACCATTCGCTCATAGTATTTTCCATAGAGACGATGTCCCATGAATGCCCCCATTGCGGCCTTCCCCGACGAAGAAGCCACGCAGGATTCCCACCCAGTCTCTATTCGAAACCCACTTGGGGACCAACATTGCCTTTACCGCCCACGATGGAGTCAGAGCCGACATTGTAAATCTAGTTGCCGATGCCAAAGCAGACATAGCGGATTTGGACTGCAACATAGAGAAGCTAGAGACGTCTCTGTCTACAGCCAAGAAGGAGAGAGACGAAACGATTGCCTTCCGTGACTCGCACGTTGCGCTCTTTCCTCCCATCCACCAGCTTCCCACCGAAGTGCTCGTAGAGATCTTTCACCTCACATTCGAGAAGCCGTACAACGTATTTGCCTCGTCTCGTCGTGGCCCATGGCTTCTTGGAAAGGTCTGCCACAGGTGGAGACAAGTTACCTGGTCCTGCCCAAGTCTTTGGACCTCATTCACTCTAACGAAGGGTGGCTACCACAAAGTCGGTACCAAAGTTCTCTTTGAATGGGCGCTTTCGCGGTCGGCGAAACGCAACGAGTTTCATATCCCCTTGGGCGTTCTGAAGAAGACACAAATCAGTGCCATCGCCAAAAGCGCAGAAAGTTGGCACGACGCGTCTTTTGAAGGCTCTCTCGAGGATTTCGCACCATTTTTGAAGATTGGAAGAATGCCTTCACTAGTGGCGCTTGAACTCGATATATTTTTGTTTCCCGACGACTTAGACGCCTACTACCAGCTACTCTCATCGCTCGGTAAACACGTACCACAACTGCGCCGATTGACGCTGGCTATTACGCAAGCCTCCACTGCCACCGACATAAAGCTATCGAGTATCAAATTCCCTTGGAGGCAGCTAACGGAGCTCGTCGTCCCTCTTGACTATATTGTTTTATGCCAGCAACTTCTCACTAGCTGCCCCGACCTGGAAACGTTGAAGGATGATCCTCATTTGTCGCCGTATGATCGGGTGAAGGAAACCTCGAATATTCCTGCAGTCGTTTCCCACTCCAAATTGTCCTTCATCGACATGTCTCCCAGTCTCGCCATAACGCTGTTGGATCATATCCGATGCCCAGCGCTGACGCGTTTATCTTTGCCTTGTCCGCGTGCGAATCAGTCCGACGGGGAGGTTCTTCACCGGTTTATACAGCGCTCGGAGTGCACAATCACGACTGCAAATCTTACATTCAACGAGTACGAAAAGCCACTTGTTTCTCCTGAAACACCCCTCTCCGCGTTACCAGGGATCGTAGATCTGAGGCTGTCATTTGGAGCAGAGCGTCCCAAGGGCAGACTTATCGAGTCTCTTTCGGACCGGACCGTCGTGCCCAATCTACGGGTTCTGACAATCACTACGACGACAATATCCAGGGCAATCTGGGAGGCTGAACTCAAAGACACCCTCATTCGCGTCCTGAGTGCTCGATACCAGTCCCCCGAAGAGTCGTCTACAGGGACGAATCTACATGCAGTCATTGTTGTGCTTGGAAGAGAGACATATATGCAGCCTGGCGGCCGTACCAAAGGATCTGTTTATTTCATTGAAGGATATTCGTCTTGGCAAAATGACATTATTAAAGATGAACGACGTCTACCAGAGGAGCTCGGGAGAGACTGTTCAATCGATGACCTTGTGGATGCCGACTTTCTCGAGTTTCGGAAACTGAAGGAGAGGGCTTGGATATACGCCTCTCGGTATGGAGTGAGTTGCTTGCTTCCCGTTCGGCTGTGCCGCTGTATACTGATTTAGTTTTTCAGAGGGTCGTACTTTGATTAGATATGTCTAAGGGTGAAGATACTTGTAGGAATATCCTGTATTCCGCTACGTGGTCTGAGTGTAAACGACTGTAACATTGCCACTCAAATGACCTTCAATAGCTTCGAATTCCGGGACCGCTGAACGATAAAAACCCAGTGTGGGCGTACTCTGGAATGTTGCCGTAGTTCGCATGTAGTCCTCCTGCCTCTGTATAATAGCATCCTTGAGAACGATTTTAAATGAGTAAACATTAATCCTGCATGCAGACTGTGACGAACCTTCTCCAAAGCCACTCGTATTCAACGTGGGCAGGGAGGAGTTCAAGGATTGAGCAACCATCCTCCGGCGCCACTAGTCACGAAGCTGGAGCTGCCTCGCGTTCACGCCAGCGCGAATGTGATCTGGAAGAAACGATGTACAAGTTTGGTACAGAGTTCACGCAGTAAACTGTGATTATCATGAGAAATATCCAAGAAGGCAGTGAATAATGATGCACATTTTCGCTTTCACAGCACGGTCCTGATCGAAAACGCGTTGAATCCTGGCCTCTCCCCTTTCCATCGAGTCAGCCTTGGATGGGAGAGAAATACCTCGAGTGTCAGTGACTGCCGCAGTTCTCCAAAGCCGACCATTGTCATAGGTATAACCAAGACCTATCAGTTAATACACCATCAATTTAGAGCTTCCCTCTTCCGCTGTCACAATCATCTTCATCTTCTCCTCCGTCTTTAACTAGCGTCCGGTGAGGTCTACCGAATCGTCAATCTCCGCCAAGGTGCTGTGTCTGCCTGAGTCGACAGCTCTGTAACCACCGGGAAGACCATGCGGCGCATACGAAATCCAATTGCTGACCTGCATGGTTATTTGGCCCAGTCGGTATTAGAGCAATGGCGGGTTCAGCTGAATTTTTCTATTGACAGCGGACTTTGAGAGATCGAACGGTGGGAAAGAGGGACGACGATACCAGAGCTCCATTACATCGAGTCCATGCGCGGAAACCCCACACGGCGAGTGATTAAAGACTATTCATCCGATGTCAGAAATCCGACCCTATCTTCTGCGCTGTCAGTTCGTGGTGACTGTTTGTCTGACAGGTGCATGGCGAACTCGTGCGTCCTCCGAATATGCGAGATATCGAGAGCACACATCTTTTACAAGGGACGAAAGCATCCTGCTCAACAACTGGGTGGACGCCGGCTCCGTTGAGTTTGACATCGGCTTGAAAAACACTAAGGACGTGCGCAACCGTAACAAGCGCGGCGCGTAGTGGTGATACACGAGAGTCGAGACAGATTCGGATTATCGCGAAGGACTTGCCAGGCTGCAAACGAGGAAGCCAGATTTTGTAAGAGACTCAGAGAACGCACCCGATCCTCATCTCCGTAGTCGGAAAGTATCTGTCAAGAGTCATTGTAACGGGTGGCACGAAAGCATGACATGACAATTCTCAAAGTCGGCGCTGCCAATCTGGCTCCCGAGCATGTTCATACAAGAACGAGGATATCAGCGGACACATGATCGCTGTTAGAGTCGTCCGAGTAGATCTTGAACGCCGCGAGGATTTTGAAAGAATCAAGCGAGCCACGAGGATAATCAACGAGCTACAGAACGAGTCATCTGCAAGAGATGTATAGATATCGTAAGAATACACTGATGGCCTGAGATGCAAGAAAGAATAATACAGCAAGGTCACTTGGCTCCCGAAGATGAGAACTGTAAGGGCATGAGTCGGCAAGAACGACATGACAGGCAAGCGGAAACGAACCTTGGTCACCGATTTGGTGCCCTCGGAAATGGCGTGCTTGGCGAGCTCACCAGACGAACCGACGTTTAGATATCGCGTAATAAAATCGTAGATTTTTTCGAATAAGCAGCGAGTTCTAGACGAGAAACATGAGTGGAAGGCCAAAGCCAAAGACTGCAGACGCACTGGAGGCAACGCGTTCAAAGATATCGTTGACGACCATCGCCTTGTTGGAGATACCAGTGTCGGGGTGGACCTGCTTGAGGACTAGAAGCAGAATGAGCAACAGAAAGAACCAAGTCGAATAAACAACGGGCCCTAGACGAGTAAGTCTCCTTTCTCGACTTTTTGCGCTTCTTCTTCTCGCCGTCAGCTGCTACTGGCTTGGAAGTCTTCTTCGCTGCTTGGATCCCTCAGTCTTGGCTGGGGCCTTGGAGGCGGTCGAGGCAGTGGAGGCGGGTTTGGGGGCCATGGCGATAGAGTGGTTGTGTCCTTGCATCGCTTCGGTATTTTAATCTCGTGCTGTGCGTACAAATTGTGTCCGCTGCAGAGCTGTATTGACTCCAGAGACGAGTCATGAAGCAATGGCGATAGGCAGAGACCAGACAAGCGCCTTCACGACGATAGCCTTTCTCCGAAATGACACGCACCTGGATATGTAGGTGAATTGCGTCCTTCACTGCGTCACGTTTGAAGACTCCACTATATGCAGCTCAAATAGACATCAGTGACCTGTCGACACCGTGTTTACATTGAACGCGAAATGGCAGGATCAGCACGACGATGGAAAGCTCAACTCAATTTCCAGAAGTCACGAATTCAATCTCAACTTGTGCACAGGGATACAGTAAGATGCGATAAAGATACAATTGATGTTGTGTTTGATTAGTCCCAGTCTGCAATGGGCGTTGTGAGTTATTTGTCGCGTTAAAGGGAGAGGACACTTGCCGCCGCCGCCACCACCACCGCCATCATCTCCTCCTTCACCGAGGTCGTCGTTGTCATCTCCTTCGCCGTTGTCAAAGTAATTGCCGGCATAGTCATTGTCGTATTCTTCATCGACATCGTAGTCTGATCCTTGGGCTGATTCACCGACAGAGGCTTCGTCGCCTGACTTTTCAGAGTTTTCCTCGAGATCGGATAGGTCGAGACCGCGGGTAGCGACTACCTTTTTCTTGGCCACTGCGGAACGTAAGCAATGGGAAGGAAAAACGAGATGAATATCTAACCTTTCTTTCGTTTCGGATTAAAGTAGTCTTCAAAGATATCCTTTGGAAAGAAAGGTTCGTGTAGTTGTTTGCGCTTGAGTTTGGGTCTATCGGATACAGATACATTGTATTTGTCAACATATCGCTCGATTTCTGAGTCACAGTTAGCTCGATCCAAATGAGATGCAAGTCGACACACTTGTTGACTTGACAGTCTCTACAACAAAGTACTGCGACTGTCGCAGTCGTTCGGCGAATCCAGTTTGATATCGACATATCTTGCGCTCGTCATCAGTCAAGTCGGACATTACTGGTGGGCGCATAGGCTACATATCAGTCAGGATTGGTAGATAATAATGTACGCGCCGAGGACGTACGGGATATAGTTCAGTGGCGTCCCTCGACAGGGCCTGAATGTCGGCATGGGTTAGGCCCATGGGCGGCATGTTGCCGGCGCCAAACCCGCCGCGTCCGCGACCAAAACCGCGCCCTCCTCGCGACATGGTGGTTTTAGTAGAGGGGCGGACTTTGAATTTCAGACTCCGCGCGTATGTAAGGGTGTTTGATCGAAAGCGCGGCTGTTGTTTCCTTTCTTTCCGACGCCCACCAACAGCAGCCACTCACAACAACATGGACAAGGCTCTTGACGAAGTGGGCTCACTTTCGCCGCCTGGACTCGCGCCGCCATCTTAATGTTTCCCGCTTAGATCATCACCTCCCGTCCCCGAGGCATACGCAGAGGCAGCAGTCGCCGTACCCCTACGGCTAAGCAGCAAATCGTCGGCCGTGCCATTGCTAGTCCCACAGCCAAGGCTGCCAAAGCTACTGCACTCGCAAAGCCAGCTGCTGCTGCCCAGCCAACTGCCGACAAGATCATCGTCTCAAATCTTCCCCACGACGTCAATGAAGCCCAAATCAAGGTTTGTACTGCCTCTCACTCATGCCTCATTCTTTGCTGACGTTACCCTACAGGAGCTCTTCCACAGCACCGTCGGCCCTGTCCGAGAACTCACCCTTCACTTTGACGCCAATGGTCGCTCCAAGGGCGTTGCTGCCGTTCAGTTCCAACAAAAGGGAGACGGAAACAAGGCATACCAGCAGTACAACAACCGACTCATCGATGGCAGTTAGTATCGCCTCCTTTAACCTCTTTGCGTGTCCCTGCCCGCGACCGCTTTATTCTACCGTTACAGGAGGATCGTGGTGTCTGGCGGTCTCTGTTGCGCGCACGACGGCCTAGGCCGCTCGAACCATGGCCTGGTCAGCCAGCCATACAGCTCGTTTTGTCTGTCGACGAAGCAGGCTCGCAGCCACCGGCGTCTGTACACAAGGTCTGATCAACCTTGTGTCCTCACAGCCACGAGGCGAAGTAGTGGGTCCAGTGGGGAAATGGCGGACTATCAACGACGATGCTGTGTTGATTGTGGGAGAAAGGTGGCGACCTTTACACAGCGCAGAGACAACGACGGCCACGATTCTCCGGTACGAACTGAGGGTGCTATTGCCGGCGTCCCTCGCTTTTACTTGCTTCTACCTCTCGCGACGTATACAGTGGACTGACAAGTTCCCAACTTCTCCTCTTCCTTCATCACTAGAACGGCCCATGAAGATCGAGATTGTCGTCGATCCCTCAAAACCATCCCAGACCCTTGCTGCCCGTGTTGCTCCTGCTGCTGGCGCTGCTCAAAATGGAGCCGCGAGGTTCGTTGCTCGTTCGTTGCGGCGGAACGTCTTGGCTTATACTAGTTCAAGGGGTACTGGCGCTCCCCGAGGAGGAGGAAGGCGCGGCCGTGGTGGTAGGCCTCGTAAGGCTGAACGACCACCCAAGACGGCCGCAGACCTCGATGCTGAGATGGAGGTTTGTCGTCGTCAACCTCCCTTTACCCCAAACTCATTGTTGTATAGGATTACACCGCCAGTACGGCGACTCCTGCCTCGTAAATGGTTTTCATGGTTTGCATTTTCTTGTTCTACTTATCTTGTGTACAATTCATCGCCCATCTCGATACCTATAGTCTACGTCTGTCATATGTAACATTTAAAAGCGACTGCATTTCCTAAGCCTTTTCATGAGGCCAACATCGTAGTATTCGCGCATTTCGAATTGCATGAGGCATGTATGTTTTCTGGCTCATGTGCTGTCGCTGCCGTGGATAGTAGTTCGGGGCTTTTCATTGACTGCCAACGACGTTCGCGTCGCGTCGTTGTTGCTTGAATCTATTACTCATTCTTTTGCGTGTCCGGCCGGGGAGGCTCAGGTGCGCGCGCCAATGCTGGCTGCCCATCAAATGCTTCGAAACTCGCAGCAAGCACAAGCAACAACAAGCGCATCCTTGACTACTTGCAACTATTGAGTGCTGTTTTCTGGATCTGGTGAGAAATTTAATTTAAAGGGAAGGGAAAGGAGAGGCAGAAGGAGGAATCCTCTTCGGCTGGAAATGCAGGTGTGTGTTCGATATCTATGTCAAGACTCCATTGCCTTATTCACGTTTTTTGAATGTATGGCCTTCTAACCTTGTATGCGCACGGACGTTCGAATGATTGACACATCCGACGCAGAATCGACACACTTGGCAGATGAACTCGACTTTGACACCCACTTTGGAGCAGGCCCGTCCGAAGAGATTTGGGCTGCAGCTTTTACGCGACGCATGGCTCGAGAAACCACCATCTTCCTATACTCTATTCCCCGTGTCTCATGCTGTTTTGGATCTTCCCGCATCGGCGCGCCTATCTGAAATGGAATGGGCCACTCGTCACTCGTTGTGTTAGCTCTCCGACCTGTCCCGTCAACATCTAGTTTGAACACCACGGCAGTGGCACCTCTGCCTACTACTTACTGCAGTCCCAGCAGAAAATTCATCTTCTGTCATGTTTCCGGCATCTGGGTCAATGCGCTCGTCTCTGCTGAAGAGAGGAGAGGAAAGGAGAGGAGAGGAGAGGGAGAGTTAGTCAGGAGAGAGGACTGTTGAGGGATTGGGAACAAGATGACATTGTGGGAAGACCGGTTCTCGGGTGCCCGAAAGGGGACAACCCCAGCTAACCACGGCGGTATGTTTGCGGTATGTAATGGAGTAGGTAAGAAATGAAATGTAGAAGTAGTACAAAATGTTTAGAGGAGGCGGGTGGGGAATTAAATGTACGCGACGATGCTACGGGAACTGCGAGCAGTGAGCAAAGAGACAAGGTCCGCCACTGCCCGCAGGGTCTATATATACGAGACCATGAAAGGAATAAAGAGACGAGGACGCGAGCGCGTCATCGGCGCATTGACCCTGAACAAGCCTCCGCTTGTTCACCCTATCTTTGACAGGTTTTCGATAGCTCAGATAAGTGGGATACCAAGTCTTCCCTTAATACCGCTGCCTGTACGGACCAGTGGACCAGGGAGTCCTCATATCCGGACGTGTGTCTCATGTAAGGAAGCTGACTGTGCCCGGGCCCTCGACTGCAAAGCAAAGGAGGGTGCAAATATTGCCCATGTGGGCATCCACTGAGCTTGATCATTGCTTGCAAAACAATTTAGTGTACCCTGCTGCCACAAAAAATGATCCTCATGTAACGAATGGGAAGGGAACGCTGGCGGAGAATAATGCGCTAGGGCGATCTGTGGCTCAGGATGAAAAAGTACGCCTATGGCGCGCGCGATAACAATTTAGCTACGCGGGCCATTAAAAGTCGCATTCGGCGAGTTTGGATTAACAACAGACTAACATTTGGAGACGTGATTAGAAATGGTATGATAAGCGGAAAGGGTGATACTTGGTGCTGATGTTTCGAAAAGTGAAGGGGCGTCATTTGGCGAAGAAAGCTGCTACACAGCCTGGTAAGTGATCCATACAGAATCCCGTGAGGGGTCGCGCAGCAAGGTAGAAGCGCCAAGCAACTGATGATGCCTGTCGGCATCGGAGAGATTGGAAAGAAGTAGAAATCCACGATGAGACGATGTTGGTGTGAACCCATTGCAGAGATTTGGAGATCTGGAAAAGGGCGTGGATGACAGGAAATATCGTTACAATCTCGTCGCTCTCTTTCGACGCCGTGTGAAGCCATTGGAGACGATCAAGCTGTGTGAAGATGTGGCAATGAAAAGAAGCGCGGATGGTAGAAAATGTTCTCACAATCTCGAGCATCAGTGCGCGGTCGATTTTTTTCTCGGCAACGCTCAGTAATTGCTCGTCCGATGTAGCGTGCACCAAACGCTTGAAATGAGGTCGCGACTCCATGGTGTTCGCAGTCTGCTGGAATAGATCCATAGGACTATGATACCACGAATCAGCGCTTGTTCTCAGAGTCGACTTTGAAACACGCACCGTTGCAAGTGTGTAAAATCTCCGGCGGTTTCGATGTCCTTTATCCATTGTCTTAGATCTTTTCGTGCTTCGTTGTTCTGATGATACTTCTACGGATGATCCTCAGCGCTTCTGCTACTATGTCACTGATCGAAAGACCCGTACCTCAAAGGCAGTCATCGCGGCCGCGACAGCCTTGGGAATAACAGAGAGCGGAGAGACGGGAGGAAAGCCCTCGATGATAGCCCCGGCACCATAGCACAGGACGCGAACGATGTTGGGCCATTCAGGCGGTGCTGTCTCTGGGGGACAGCTGTCCAAACAGCGCGGTGTGGTAGTCGATGGCACCGGCGTAGAGTCTGCTTCATGGAGCCGTTCCATAAACTTATCTACCACTCTTTCATCGTGTTTGAAAGGTCGAAGCCCTAAACGGTTCATCACGCTCTTGTGTCCTCGATATCCCTGCTTTATACTGGACGAATTAAGAACGATTTGAGCACAACGCCACCCGAAAGGGGTAGTAGAAACCTACTCCTTCAAAATCTCGCCGAAAGAAAGGCGACTCTCCGTTTGTTCTAAAGGGTGACCGTTTCCTTCAGATAGGAGGCGGACGAGTACATTCGTCATCTCCTGTACAATTTCTGTGCACATCGAGCACCGGGAGATCTGGAAGGGATTTAATATGATGCTTTCTACATAGTATATGTAACTTATGAAAACACGTACCGTCCTCGAGTTGCATAATCTACGCAGGGGCTTGATGAGATATCGTCGTATTTCGGTGGTGGTCCCGGACATAGTTTCGGTGAGCTGATTGGAAGCCAAGAGGAGTCCGTCATTGCTTGAGTGCCGCTTTCGGAATATCTTCATGGGACAAGGTCGCCGATGTCGAGAACGTTGCGGACGAGCAAAGGGCGCTGGGTTTGACGGTTGGCAATGCCATCTCGAAGACGTTTATAGTGTCTGCGCTGTACCAGTCCTGTATCATGCTTGCTGAATTTGCACGCATCAAGAAGTACTAGCGTTCAGATGACTACAATGTGAGCAAACAGCCCTCAGGCTCCCCCGACGATAGCACTGATGGCACAGAATGTTAGCGGTAGCAGGCAGCCTGCGAACACCAGTTATCAGACAGCATAACGTCACATTGAGAGCTAGATTGCTCACCCCGGTACTTGTAGAATCAAAGTGATGGGTAGCATAATGCTATCGTGATCTCAACGTCGTTCATAGTACCCGGGACGGGCATCCGGGAGAGCATGGATCAATTGAGTTGTGTGTGCAAGAAGCCTGTCATTGTGAGCATGCTCGTGCTGTTGATGGGAAACGGCTAGCTTATTCATCTGCTCCAGAAAACTGTCGAGTCCAAGTCTCAGACGAGTAGAAGTAGACTGGAAGCAGCTCAGGTCATGGTGGGTGGAATGAGAAAGCGCATCGGCACGACAAGCCGAACTCTTCCCACGATAGTGAGTTTTCGGAGGCGCCCATCCTGCGCAGTCCTGCGCCCACCTGGCGCCCATGCTTCCCTTCCAAACCTCATTCTATGACCACCTTAGTATCGCAATAAAGCTGCTTCCGACATCTGATGTGGGCTATCTTTGATGGAGCTGTTTATATATTTTCTCTGGCTGATGTGGGCCAACACTCTCAGGGATAATTTTTCTCCGCATACTTCTTGCTTTCCTCAGCTATGGCACTTGACTGCTCATCCCTGAAGAACATGCTAACGCTAGCAAACACTACTATCTACGAGTCTTCTTATGTTGCGGCTACCGCCACCATTTCTACCCTGGGGGTTTGCCAAGTCAACACAACGTCGACGGCAGCAATGTGCCGCGTAGACGCGACCGTAAACACGTCTTCGACTTCGGCTGTTCACTTTGAAGTGTGGATGCCGGATGAATGGTATGGGAGGTCCCTCACGGTAGGAAACAGCGGGTTTGCTGGTTGTATGTGGAATTTACCCCGCGTGCCTCCCCCGCCCCCCACTAAAGGCTTCCTAGGCATCGACTATACTAACCTTGACTACGGAGCAGCAATGCACTTTGCTTCCATTGGTACAGACGCTGGTCATGAAGGCCCGACTTCTGATAGCTTCTACGAAAACCCCGAAGTGACTGAGGATTTCGTTCATCGTTCACTCCACGTCGCCACTGTGCTGGGAAAGCAGATAATCGCGACATATTACGGGACAAATATCAGCAATGCCTACTACATTGGCTGCTCTACGGGCGGCCGACAGGCTCATACCATGGCGTCGAGATACCCGTTTGACTTTAATGGTGACCTACGCAGTCGCATGCATTCCGACGCGTTCTCATTTAGATTAAGGCATTGTCGGAGGATCCCCGGCGACGGATTCTAATAGACTTTGCTCTTATCAAGGTCTTGCCGGTCGCTGGGTCGGAGCTCCTTTCGCGTCGGAATCTCCCAAGTTTATCACAGCTCCACAATGGAGCGTCATATCACAGGAGATATTTTCTCAGTGCGACGCGCTTGACGGATTGGTAGATGGAATCATCGCCGAGCCAGATGATTGTAATCCTGATTTCAGCAGTCTGGCATGCGACGCTAGCGCGAACGCTACATCTTGTCTAACGGGCGCGCAGCTCAAGGTGGCGCATCAAATTTACAGCCCATTAGTCGGGCTGAAGGGAGAGACACTGTTTCCGCGCTTCGATCCCGGGGCAGAGGCTAGCGACGCTTGGCAAGCTCTTTTCTCCGGAGATCTCAACACTTACACCGAGGCAAGTGTTTCCACGAATGTGCTTTTTAACAATTACCTATGTCTGATCCTGGTCCTCACTGTAGGGCTACTTTCAAAACATGTACTATACGGATAAATACCACAATTTCGACAACTTCAGTTTAGCAGACCTCTACTACGCAGGTCAGTTGAACTACTGTGCTCAAAACCATCTAAGCCATTACTCAGAAATCATGGACCCTTTCGGAATATCTTCCTACATCGGAGATCTTTCCCCGTTCAAAGAGCAAGGAGGAAAGTACTTGGCTTACCACGGTCGCGCAGATCCTCTCATCAACTCTGGAGAGTCCAAGGCGCTTTACAAACATATCTCCTCTACGATGGGTTTGGATCCGGTCGCAATGGACACATTCTATCGTTTATTCCTCGTTCCCGGAATGGGTCACTGTGGCGGCGGGGTAGCTGGAGCACCGTCGTTGATCGGGAACGCCGGACTCGACACAGTCGGGCGAAATGTGTCGACCCACAACGTTCTGCTAGCGATAGTGGACTGGGTAGAGGCAGGAAACGCCCCAGAGCTTATCGTCGGGCTAACAGAGAATGGCACGGAAAGGGACAATTGTAGATATGGCACAACTGGTTCTTGGCGTGAAGGTACATGGACGTGTTCATGAATGTCGCGCATGGTCTTCCTCATACGAGTAACACTCGTCATACGCTCTTCAATACTTGCCCTGGTTCTTGCCTGTACTCAAAATCGAGTCCAAGAGAGTCTCGTATGCCGATGATGAATCGACTACGCCTCACCCGCCGTTTTCATGGAGGTATGACTGGGCTTGGTAGAGTAAGACATGGTCGATGTTTCATCTGAAGAGGCAGCAAGCGGCCAAGGAAGGAATTGCTCTCATCCCCGCATTCAGAAGACTGAACACCCCCCAGCACCGATTTAACAGGCATCGACCGGCATCGAGCCCCTTCACAAACCCTCCGACTTTGCGACAGTCATCTTTGGTGCCAACAGCTCTGGGCCCACAAACATGGTCCCTTGAGAGGAGCACCTTGCGAAGAATCCTTCATCACAAAGGCGAATGCCATTTGACTTGATCGTACATATGTTTATACACTTCTTCTAAGGCTTATCACTGGAGAGAGCGAAAGGGAGAGGAACGAGGTCGTCGCCAAGTTGAATTGACGACTACCGCGACGCGAAGCGACTCTAGGCCAGCTTTTTACCCCACCCGAAGTAGAACTTCAACGAGTACTGCCAGTCCAACCCCTCGTTGGCCGCGTCGTCGAGGTACGCCTTCTGCATCGCCTTCGCAGCTGGGGCCTCCCCGACGGGCGCTCCAGCGACAGCGCGTGTGAGCGTGTCCTTGAATGTCTTGGCCCACGTAGCCTCAGCTGGGTCTGTACGATGCAGGTGAGCATGAATGTTACCAACGCGGCGGGCGACATACCTGCGGGCGCGCTGTTCAAAGGCGTCGTAACCTCGCGAACATGGACGTTGGTCAATTTGCTGGAGGACTCGAGGAGCGACTTGAGGTTTTTGCCGAAGTGCGGGTCACCCCTTGACGGCCAGCGTGCTGTTGATGATGTGCGAGAGACCGCCCTTGATGCCGGGGGCGTTGTCCAAGCCTGAGAAGTCGGCGAGCCAGTCGATGTCGTCCGCGAGGAGCCAGCCCCCAGGAGCGACAAGGTCGATGAGGCGGGTCAGGACCGCCGGCCCATCCTGGAGCTATAGTCGAGTGAGCGGGGTAAGTCTAATGTGGCGCAAGTTCTTCTCATACATGGCACAGGGTCAGCCGGATGTGAACAATGTCGAAGCTGCCGGCCGGGAAGGGGAAGGGCTCCAGCGCATTCGTTTCCTGGTAGCGCAGGTTGGAAGGCAGGGGCCTGATGCGGTTGGTCAGATGCGAGTCAAAGGCAATCCGGGAGACCTACCGTGCAGGGAGGGGGTTCATGTCGGCCGCGATGACCTCTGCCTCCGGGTACTTGTTGGCAGCATAAATGGCCCTAGCGGTCGTATAGTACCAACAGCGAGGTACATGAGGACCTGGGCTCACCATGCTCCAGACCCGGCGCTGCAAGGAAGGGCTTAACGAACGATCCTAGCAAGCAGCAAGAGATTGTGTTCGTACCCGACTTCCAAGATCTTCTTGGGTTGTCCGATGTCTCCCGGGCCCAGCTTATTACCCAGAAGTGTGTCCATCGCATTGGACTGCTCGTCGAGCCTAACAACTTCATTAAAATTGGACGAGCCGACGCGTAGCAAGATCAGACCTTTCCATTCTGTTTCGTTAACCTGGTTGAAACTGGTGTCAAGAACGAGAATGAGAGGAGGTACAGCTTGCTTACGGGTAGAATATAGTCTGGCTTAGCGGTGGAAGAAGACATGTTGAAGTAGATTGGGGGAAAAGATCGAGGAGTTGGCGTTGCAGGATCGGCAAGGTATAAGTAAAGCGTAGCGAAGGAGGTATCAGAACATAACATCAGTCAACCGCTCCCCCATAACTAAGAGACGCCGCATGGCTAAGCTAAGGCCTAGACGTCCTAGACACCCGCACCACTCATCTTCCATCCTCACCGGGTCGCATGACTCCGGATTACTATCACCAGTGGCAGCAAGCCGCCTCATAGTAATGCCTCTTGGAAATAATTACTCGCCGACGGAGAGACTTGCAAGCAGTGGGGCTAGGTGCGTTATCTCCATTTCCTGCTACGTTGTAACTTGTCAAATTGATGATTGATCGCCGATCTAGTGGATTTGTCCTGATTTGTCCCTTAACCTCCGGTCACGTCACGGTAAATTGAGGCGTAAAGACCCGAGTTGCTGGTTGTCCAAATTGGGCTCCGAGGAGCTCCGAGGCCGCCCAATGACCGTGACGTGACCCGAAACTTACGAACGATGTTAATCGGGTTCACCGTTCAATCTAATTCCTATCCCTCAACTCCTCAACATGGCTGCAGCTGACTCCCTCTGTCCTAGTGGTAGGCAGCTATACTTTTACTCATGGTGTACCACTCATAAATTTCTTCAATCGTGCAGGCCAACGAAGTAGAATGGGCCAGGTATGATTTCAGCCATCCCTGTCGATCTATTCGTGTCCTGAAGTGTGCACTTAGGCTCGACGCTATGCATAATGGAATCGATAAGTTCTGGGTAGCAATCTATCCCCTGCGGACTTGGGGAAGCCTCAAAAGATTCTGATCGTTCCCGCTGACTTTTATGTGCAGCACGGGGTCAGGCGCATGGTGAACTCTTCGTCCCCTTCGTCTCCGCCGAGGTCCTATGATTGATGTACTTATCCTAATGTAGATCAATCGAAGAATGATTGACTACTTCTTCTGCGGCGTCAATTAAGTGAACATCAATGTTGAACGTTGACCTATCATTGCTCTTCTATACCTATTCTCCTTATGCAAGTCCTCATGGCGGTTATCATCTCTAGGCTATAGTTCCTCATCGGAAGTCATCTTCTTTCCTCTGGGATCCTCCCTCAAGACATCCAGGATCGGTGATACTTGGGTAACAGACGGCAGTACATTTGGGCTCTGGAACTATCTGGAGCCATGTACAGGAGGACTAGGCCAAGTATCTTGTCGCCTCCATATGTTTTCACTGAATACATTTGCAAATTTGGAACCGCCTTGCGAGAGGCGCTGGAGCTTCGAGTCCGCCGCGTTCGTTGACTAGTGTTGGGTCTATGTCGAACATCTGTTATGAGTACATGGAGTGCAAATAAATAGCGAATCTACCCTGCTAGCGAGGCAGGCAATTGTACAAAATACATCGGTAGAATACCAATACCAGTAATAGCTGTCCTAAGACTGTCTACTCCGTAGACTTATGGTCGCGCAAAAGCCGTCGGAGCATCTTTCCGGACGCCGTCTCTGGAATCTGCTCACAGAACGCAACTCCGCCTCCAAGGTGCTTATAGGTGACCTTGTGTTCCGCGACATGCTGAAATCCCGTCTTCAATAAGGGCTGAAAAAGAGCAAGTCCAAGCAAAACTTACTTGGATGCGCGCAGCCTTTAGTTGTGTGGCTGTCATCAGATCCGACGCGACCACGTGCTTCCTGGGGACGATGAACGCCTTGGGTACCTCTCCGCTGAATTCATCTGGTACCGGAACAACGCAGCACGCGACGTCCACGTGTTTGAACAAGTGGCTTTCAAGTTCGTCAGGATCAACTCGGAATCCCTTTTACTTTCATGAAATCCTGGACATTTTAGTGTCAGATGCGGAGTTGTAATATAGAACAGGCGCCTACCTTCAAACGCTGAACGACGAACAAGTCGCCAGCATCATCTAGATATACCTCGTCTCCACTGCGTAGCCATCTAGAGACGTGGGGTCAACACGCAGAGCAGATCCGATGAAGGCTGACTGACCCATCAGCCGACCAGCTGAGAGTCCACGACGTCAACAGAGCGGAGAAAAGGTCAAGATGACTACTCACGATTCTAAGTTGTTACGATATCCCGTCGCCATAGAGGGAGTTTTGACCCAAAGCCCACCTTTCTCTCCTCGTTCAGCGAGCGATCCGTCCGCGCGAATCACCTTCCAGATGACGCTGGGGAGTAGTTTAACGCTAGCTGAAGTTCCACCAGAGGAGGCGTTTCCTGGGGTAGCAACCTGGGGAGAGAGATGGTGCTGTGAGAGCCCGTCTCCGCGCCGACGGCATTCATGAATGCCTGCCTCGGATTTATCGGCAACTCTACCTTTTGGACTTTGACCTCGCTTAACGTGGTCGAACTTTCAAGAGATGAGCTGAGGATCTTGCCGAAATGTGGATCCCCGCTGTGCGACTCCATTGATTTAATTAGCCCGGCGAAGCCGCTTCTTACTTACTCCCGGTGCCTTTTCTAAACCTTCGAAGGCGTGAAGGAAGTCGATCTCATCGACGAGAAGCCAACCGCTGGAGCAACAAGTTCGATGATGCGGGGAAGTACCGTGTGTCCATGGGGTAGCTAGAGGAGACGAGAGTGGGTCAGTTGGACGTCTCGGCAGAAGAAGTTTGTGAAAAAGACTTACGTGACAGAGTACGAAGCGGACCGGGATATGAACAACATCAAAGCTTCCCGGTAGGAATGGACATTGAGTTGCTGAAAACGGATGTTGGAAGGTAAGGGCCTAATGACTCGGTTCGTCAGGTGAGTCGGCGGGTTCGGGGGAGCAATCTACCTCGCGGGGAGTGGATTCATATCGACGGCGAGAACGTCGGCGTCAGGGTACAGCTTAGCGGCTTGAATGGCCCTGTTCATCAAGTAGTCAATCGCAATGCAGGTACATCAGGGGGGTTCCGACCGTTAAGTCCGAGAAAACATGTATGCCATTGCCGAAAGTCTCCGAACTCAGAATTTGGACCCCCTTTGTCAGCAATTCGGTCATCATGAATGAGTAACACGCTGATCACCCTCCCGCCTCGCGAACAGTAGCTCACTCAACAGAGCGTTGACTCCAGGTTGACTCTGATAAAGAGACTGTTGAAATATTTCAGTAAATTCCCTCCAATTGTTAGCAGTAGTTTCCCCAGTAAATGCCCATTTTCTCCCTTGTAACACTGCCCGATTTGCTTCTAGCAGCTGTAGAATCTCCACGATGAGGTGCAATGACAGAGTCGCGATGCTGGTTCACAATGAGAGGTGAATTAAGTACCCTGTAACCATTGCAGTCTTCTCGAGGTATGAGGATATACATGTCTAGATTGAGTAAAATGAACACCACTCTTTGTAAGTAGACAAATGAAGTAGACTTGTAAGATCAGATTGACTTAGTTTCTTAATGCACTACGTGCGTGCGCTGCGTATTGTGCGGCAGATGCTGAGGAGATGATGAAGAGCGATAACCACGACGCGGACCTTGTTATGTCAAATTGATGACAGCTACACTACGGACCGAGCAATAACCGACAGCCGGAATTGGTACCCCCCGCGTATAGGTGATATTCTTCGGCGTCAGGACAGGACCCCCTGAGGTACATCGAGAAGCCTCAGACTAAGGCTCACCATGCTCCTGAGCCCGATCTGCAGGCAAAGGCCAACTTGAACGACACAGCGAGAAATACAGAATGAGCTCATACCCGGTTTGGGTTGTCCTAAGTCAACAGGTGCTAGGTTCTGGTTAAGATTGGCGATTCCATTGTGCTGGCCGTCGAGCCTAGCAGCATCCCTTTAGAATGTGTCGATGCTCTCTTGAAACGCGGCATGAACATACCTGTCCCATTCAGCATCGGTCGCCTGTACTCGTAAGCAGGCTCACAAGAAACAAAGCTTACCACTAAAGCGTAGGGGTCTGCGCGTTGGGAGAAGCCATGTTGAAGACGATGGCCCGTAGTGGACCTTGTAATAGATACTAATCTACATGTGGGCACTCCGTGGAGCACGGTGTTCGAAATCTGGGGACCTCTATGTGACTATGTCACGCCACGAACCACTTAAGCAACCCTGAATGCATCGCGTTGATGCTTTGCTGACCATCAGGAAGGCTAAGCCGCTAAGGAAGGAAAGTTGAAAATGGTGCGTTGAGACTTGGTTGAAACTACTGCGAGCTGATACTGCCAAGGATACTGCCGATGATCGGTGAGTTACTGGGTCAATGTTGTCCTCAGCGGTGATACGGCGAGCCGCAATGGGTAAAGTATTTCGACGCGTCCCTCTTGAACTCGACGCGAATTGTAAAATCCGCCGAGATATCCTTGCGGTTCCTCGTGTTGATACTTTATTTTCCACCGAAATATTGCAGAAATAGTAGCCTGTACATTGACTTTGACTTGTGAGTCCAGGCCTGACAATTGTGACGGATCGCCGATTGATTGGCGATTCACATCCACCGAAATCTAATAATCTTGATAACCATCTATCAAACATTGCCTCCACGGAGGTAATCGAAGGGTATTGGGGCCGCGTAGTCGGGGTTTTCAATTACCTTTTTGGTGAGTTAGTGCGACCGTCACGATCACGTCAATCCGTGATGTGCCATCAAAGATGCTTTTCGCTAAACAATTGAGCAGCGTCCATTGGGCAGCCTCCATGGCCTCCTCACACAACGGAAGTCGCTTGCAGGGTCGGAAGCAGTTCCGAGTGGCGGAGATTGAATAGATTTTCTATTCAGTCGCGACTGGGGCTCTGGACTTACTCGGTGACCAAAGTTTTTCTATCTCTTCGCACGCTCTCTGAGTTCTGTGTGCTTGGCCACGCTTACATGGCCCGACGGTGCACATGCAAGTCCCATGATGGATCATAATTCTTACGGGAAGTCATCCATTGATTTAAGACGCGTCGCATCAAAGTTTTCAACTAGGAACTCACTCACCTCTCTTCGTCCTACAAATGCGCCTTGGTCTCTTTGTTCGTTTGGCATGCGCTCTGCAGCTCGTTCGGTCCGCGGCGGTTTTCAACTGGCCGGATCCATTACTGGACA
>JADNRX010000197.1:0-103746 GCA_015501595.1 Hymenopellis radicata | reverse complement strand
TGTCGTCTGTGGGGTCGTCCGTGGTCGTCCGTGGTGGTCGTCCATCATGGTGTCGTCCAAGAGGCAAGCAGGCTGGAGCGTGGGAAACACTTTCCCACGCTCCGATCGACCAGTTGCACCTCGGGTTCACTTATCTTTTTCCATCGGCACTCACCACCGCATTGGCGCGCCATCAAGTCATATCCGAATTCACCATTAACCTTGTGTTGTGGTGTCTATTGATAGTGTAACCTTGTGTTCACTGTATATTCGACACCGCTGCCGCCGATGCCGCGTTCTTATGAGGGCGAGTGGGGAAGACATTTTCGTTCCAATGGCATCTTTATCACCACCCCGAGCCCTAGCTGTAATTCTTAGCCTTTTTCCCCCCATTGTAGCCAGCAAAAATCAAGCAAAATGCATCGTTGTAACGGGGGAGTGTGGCTGTGCACACCTGAGCAGGTGGCTAGGCTGAGAGCGCAATTAGGCATGGGAGGAGGGATATCTATAATGGGTAGAGGGAGGGATAGGCCTAATTGGGAGAGAGGAGGGCTGATCCCAATTAGGATGGGAATAGGGTACGCATTTTTGGTCACATGATAGGATTAGATGGGGAATGGGAAATGGAGTAGATTGATGGCAGATCAGGTACCCATCAAATATTGATGGGAGATGATGGGTGGGGCCTAGGATGGGGTATGGGGTGCTCTTGGTACGCATTTGTGGCGCATTTTTGATTAGATCAGCACTGGGCTGGATGGGGTGGGCAATAATGAATGCTGCTATAGGGAATGGGTATTGGGGTGGTGAAAACCTTTTTTATAGTTTTTTGGGCTGGGAATTCAATGGTGTAAACCATTTTGTGATAGCTTCAAAACTGGGAGAGATATTAGGGATGCAAAAATGCGCCACACTTCTACTAGGCTTTGTACAGATCCTATAGCCTTGAGACTTTGAGACCTTCTAGAGGTACTATAGAGCAATATCTAATATCATTTTCAGGTGATTTTATCGAAGGGTTCAAGAGATATATCAGGCTGACTGCTCTAGAGCCACCAGGGATATAGCATAGGATCCTGCCACTCTGGGGATCTGAGACTTTGCTACATCATTTACAGTAGTACTAAACCTTTATTTATGATATAGAGAGTGTCCCCAACCCAGTAGTCCATGTATAGATAGGTCCCCAGTGCTGTTTTAAGCATTTTCACATTTTGGGTTATTTAACATAGGAATACCTCTCTAAATTGTACTGGACCACCTTTATACATTTATTCTCGACCTTTTTGCAAAAGGAATCATGTCATTTGGTGAAGGAACCAGTATTCTAGAGGCCAATCTTCCTCCCTACCGGAGTTTTGATCAAAATTCCCACGCTCCAGAGGGAGGATCGTCCACTCAATTTAACGTGTCTCACATATGTTACTACCTTCATTCCTTCTGCAAGACGTGTATATATGTGATATATATGATCTCCAGATGTCAAACTAGTAATTTAATACTGTGATCATGTCAGAAAGTTGTCCTAGGCCCCTAGACAGGTTGAACTACCTTCAGATAGTAATATTTCAGGTTCTACCTTAGAGAGAACCTCAAAAAGTATTCAGTTATGAATATATATCATATTGTATGAAGTAAGAAGCATCTCTCATATGCTACACATGAGAGGTAAGAAAGTGAAAATGCGCATTAGACTAACTCTTGTATAACTGCTTTCAATGCCTGAACAGATTATAGGACATAATTGTTATCTGGCTGACTAATGTAATACCTCCAATATCACTCTAATAACAAGGTCCAACTCGCATTTCATGTCTGTTATCAATATTCATAGAGTATTGTCCAATTTATAGCAGGCCAAGTAGGTCTGCATATCTAAGGACGACTTTCTGATCTGATTACTTTATTAATTCACTGATCTGACACCTGAAGATCATATATATCACATATATACACGTCCTGCAGAAGGAATGAAGGTAGTAACATATGTGAGACACGTTAAATTGAGTGGACGATCCTCCCTCTGGAGCGTGGGAATTTTGATCAAAACTCCGGTAGGGAGGAAGATTGGCCTCTAGAATACTGGTTCCTTCACCAAATGACATGATTCCTTTTGCAAAAAGGTCGAGAATAAATGTATAAAGGTGGTCCAGTACAATTTAGAGAGGTATTCCTATGTTAAATAACCCAAAATGCGAAAATGCTTAAAACAGCACTGGGGACCTATCTATACATGGACTACTGGGTTGGGGACACTCTCTATATCATAAATAAAGGTTTAGTACTACTGTAAATGATGTAGCAAAGTCTCAGGTCCCCAGAGTGGCAGGATCCTATGCTATATCCCTGGTGGCTCTAGAGCAGTCAGCCGGATATATCTCTTGAACCCTTCGATAAAATCACCTGAAAATGATATTAGATATTGCTCTATAGTACCTCTAGAAGGTCTCAAAGTCTCAAGGCTATAGGATCTGTACAAAGCCTAGTAGAAGTGTGGCGCATTTTTGCATCCCTAATATCTCTCCCAGTTTTGAAGCTATCGCAAAATGGTTTGCACCATTGAATTCCCAGCCCAAAAAACTATAAAAAAGGTTTTCACCACCCCAATACCCATTCCCTATAGCAGCATTCATTATTGCCCACCCCATCCAGCCCAGTGCTGATCTAATCAAAAATGCGCCACAAATGCGTACCAAGAGCACCCCATACCCCATCCTAGGCCCCACCCATCATCTCCCATCAATATTTGATGGGTACCTGATCTGCCATCAATCTACTCCATTCCCCATTCCCCATCCAGGCATTCTAATCCTATCATGTGACCAAAAATGCGTACCCTATTCCCATCCTAATTGGGATCAGCCCTCTTCCCTCCCAATTAGGCCTATCCCTCCCTTTACCCATTATAGATATCCCTCCTCCCATGCCTAATTGCGCTCTCAGCCTAGCCACCTGATTTGTACGAGGCAAGGCCCTCATTATAACCAGTGCTGGTTAGAACAAGGGGTTTTGCTTGATTTTTGCTGGCTACAACCAGGCTGTAGGCTAAAATCTACAGCCACGGTTGCACCCCCAATGCAAATTATATATGTGATCCCCTCCTGGAGCCGCGCTCAGTCCGCTTGAGGCGCGATTTGCACTTCGGCGAAGACGACCCCCTTCATTGCCCCAATATTACTACGCCAACGCACCACACCTTGCCCTCATCCCACACGTTAACGCCGCCACAGTGCAGAGCATTTCTTTATGGTTCATTCCAACCCTAGACGACTTTATCCCTCTGGACTCCTCTGGCGCCGCCCAAGACGTTGGCCGCATCAAGGAAGATCTCCGAAATTCTCTTACCACTGCAGTCAAATCTATTCGCAAACAGGCAGTGCGCGCTGTGGAGGCCTCTGCGCGCCAGCCTGATGCAGACGGGCGATCCCTTCGAAATGATATGTTCATCTCTACCCTCATGCATCGCATACCATGGTTAAAGGGCCGCCTTGCGCTAGTCGCGTCGTTTATGGAATCTTGCATGGTGTTTTGCAATCTCGCGCGCGCCGCTCTTGAGCTCCAAGCGCGACTGACATGGTTAATCGATGTTCGGCAACGCATTCGAGAGGGATTAGATGCTTCAAACGATGTCCTTCCTGTCGTTGGAGCACTTACTACAGATCTCGCGGTATGCGACAACTTGTACCGGGTATGTTTTGCTCTCGCATTTCTATCTATATCTCATTCATATCCTGTTTTTAGGCTGGTGTGCCCGTTTGGCTCGTTCGTCCAACAGAGCTCGCCACAGACCTATATGTCCGTGAATGGCTGGATGAAAATCTTCCGATTCCATCAGAAGGCAAGACCATTGGTGTCTCCTTTGACGACGAAACTCCGCCATATCCCGTCATTTTCGAAGGCAGTGCGCACGATGCTTCACGATACCGTGCAATGTACGAGCTCACGACGGCAATAATGTCTGCATATGGAACGGTGCGATTACACAAACTCGTATGGTCTTCTCCCTCCATCGTCCCCACCACGTCTTCCTCTACCTCCGTTTCCAATACCGCATCATCTTCTACATCTGACGCTCCACCTGGACCATCTCCGTCACCCTCGCTCCCTAATCGTGTCAGCAAAAAAGTCAAGAACCGCCCCAGTCCATATCAGCAGAGTCGGCCTCGACCGCCACCCCACGCTCCCCGCAATAAATTTATCGATGTTGACTCCCCGCTCATGCCGCCGAGTCTGCCTATGTGGGCGCGCGCCAGCAGACATGTTGGAGAGCAACGTCAGCAATCCCAGCCGCACAAGGCCATCAATGGGCTTTTTAGCGGCTATGCCATTCCAGACCCCAACTCCCTCATCAGCGCCGCCAGCCCAGACACCGTTGCCGGTCAGCTTCGAGTCTGGTTGAAGCTACGTGATGTTTTCCTGTATCGTTTACGTGCTCCACCTGTTCGAGTGCTTGGGAATGAGGATTGGCGTTCCCTCCTCACTTTGGAGACGCACCAGCCAACTGCGACTCAAGAGACGAAATCACGCGAGAGGCGCAAAAATATGCAGGATCTCTTGACTAAGTGCCTTGTCGAGAGCAACATGCAGGTAAATCTCTTATTTGCCTCAATTCGATGATTGCTGAAACTTTCATTAGGGGTCCGTTAATCTTTCCAACCTCTCTGCAGCGCCAACATGCTGGAGAGATCAAAATATTCCCATTGACGCCTCAAATCTTTCACCCCGCATTATCCAGCCTATTCTTCTTGAGCTCTGTGAGATTGGGTTGCGTCAAGATCTGCTAGCCGTCGATCGTCAGCTTTACACGCTCAAACCACAGCCAGCCGAATCCAAATTGCGCGATAGAGATGGATTGGGTTGGGACGAGTTTGATGCTGCAACTTGGCCAGATAGAGAGGCTGCTATCCTCAGTGGTATAGTCCATTTTGGTAGTACTCTCGTTCCGGATCGAGATGCACCTACGAATATTGGGTTCGCATCATCTCATCGTCGCGAACGAGCCCAGGCATGCTTGGCATTGTGCAACATCATGCGCGGGTGGGATGCGGATCTGTGTTTCTTGTCAGATAACATGAAGGCAGCTATGAGATCGTTGGCGAGGGAGCAGTTGATCACCGATGAGGAGTACGACGATGCGGAGTACCGTACAGCATGGCTGTTCATCAATACATTTGCTAGAGTCTTCAATCGTGCTCCGGTCTTACCTCATTGTAGTACATCGTAGATTGTATATTTTTATCTGTAAATATTTCATTTGTTTATTGTATTGCCGCATATTTGAACGACTATTTCTGAGCAGACGTCGATATGGGTGATCGGGTTGTTACCATTTCAGGTGAGCGCACGGACCACCTCACCTACCCTGATGTACCCGGTACTTGGGTTTATAAACCCAGCCTCTAGCCATTTCTCTCTCATTCCTTCCCCCCATCTCATCGACTAGTCAGTATAGCCATGCGCCCTGCTAAGTCCTCGTCTACGTCTGCACCTGTAGCTAAGCGCTCAGGTGCTCGCAACACGAATGCGAAGGCGGTAGCCGCGCGTAAGCGCGCAGATGCTGCCGCTGTGCAACGTGTCAAGGCGGCGGGTATGTTGGAATCCTCTTTATGATGCGTCTGGCCTCACCACACGTTAGCTGTCCATCAACGGGCCGTGGAGATGGGTCGGGAAGAGGATCCCGACTTGGCGGCCTTGAATGCAGGTTATGAGGGTATGTTGCGAATGTCCATGCTTGCTTGAACTAACACGTTGCTAGGTCCCGGACATCCCTCCGCCGAACTTCCCTCTGACGACGAGGATACTGAGCGTGCCCATGAATCCGAAGGCGAGTACGACATGCCTGGTGCGTTCAGCGATGACGACGACGACCAAGATGACTCGTCCTCCACAATTGTATGTCGTCCAGACTTCTCAATATTCACGTTCATGACTAACTATGATTAGGCTGTGTCCGACGCGTCGCTCGTTACGCCGGTCAAGAAGCGTAAGCGCCACGTCGCCGATGAGGGTGATGCCCCGTCATCCGCAACCCGTACAAGGTCACGGGTAAGGACATCACCCCGCGCTCCAAGCGTTTCGCGGCCAAGTGCAAGGGCAAGCTGCGCCTTGTCACTGGCACAGAGAATCCCTACCCCGGCACGATGAATCGTCTTCCGCAAGTGGCGGAAGTCATGGAATCCGTCGCTACTGATCCCGACGCTGATGCGGAGACGAAGGACGTGTGGGCTCGCCTCTCAGTTTCACCCGAGTACAAGGCCAAGGTCATGCAATGGGTAAGTGCTTTCTTCACGAAGATTTGGCGGAGAGCTAAGGATCTGTTAGATTTCGTACGTTCGTGGCAACTACATGAACGAGCTCCGTATGAAGGCTCGGGCGCAGTTGGGCAGCCTTGGTCTCCCGGGTGCCTTTACTCCCGCCGAACGCCAAGAGCTCATCGCTTGGCTCGAGAAGTCCGAAGGCTGGAAGTTCGGGGGTCTGGATCTTCATGTATGTGTTCTTGACTGTAGTTCTGTTGCAGTACTAACCCTTCATTAGAAACGCACGTTTGATAGGTCCTCGCCCTTCGGCGCCGCATTTTTCGAGGCCATGCCTCGTGCTATGGTCTTTGAAGGTCGCGGCAAGGCTGATAGCGAGATCTTCCGGCATCTCCTTGAGATTCAGACCATTCCGAATGTCATGATGGCTCTATCCATGACGGCGGTGAGTACTCTTCGTTCTGCTCTGAGAGATTATTCCTGAGTTCGGTTTTAGGTTGAGCACTGCCTGAAAGAGTGGAAGGAGGGTGTCTTCAAGGCTCTCGACTTCAAGGAGGACTGTGCAAGCCGGTACTTCCATCATTTGGCTGGATTGGAGAACTTGGAGGCCAAGGCTCCGAACTATGCTAGCATGATAAAGATCAGCAACTTCAAACAAGTCTTGTAAGTTCGGGTTGACCTTGTGTTTTTCCTTATTGATTCCTTTGTCAGAATTGCTTCGAACAAAACTTTTTTGCTTGAGACTCCCCTGTCTGACACCTTGAGGGACTTGGACTTCGAGTCTCTTGAGAAGTTTGCAGCTACCCGTATGTCTGAGCCTGTCTAAGTCCTATGTTTGCTTCTATGTCGTCTCCCAGTAATAGTATTACTTACCAGTAGTTACCAGTAGATAGTATCACCCATAATAGAATCAAGCTTTTGCCATTATTTCTGTGTGATTGTTTGAGCCTTAGTATGGTGTTTAAGCCTGAGTTTAGTCTCTGTCTAGAGACTTGGAGAACTCTCAGTAGAGACATGGAGAACGCTTGGTAGAGACATGGAGAATGCTCGGTAGAGGCGTGGTGAACACTTGGTAGAGACCCGGTGAACACTTGGTGTTAGAGGAACCCAGTAAGACTTGTAGAGACCCGTTAGAGACTTGGTAGAGACCCATTAGAGACCTGGTGAACGCTCAGTAGAGACTCGGTAGAGACGTGGAGAACGCTCGGTAGAGACATGGAGAACGCTCGGTAGAGACGTGGAGAACACTTGGTAGAGACTCAGAGAGTGATCCATAGTTGACTTATCACTGCTTTGGGAGTGCTTCGTGGACAAGGTTACAGTAAACATCTGCTTTAAGTTGCCTATCATCTGCTTTTTGACTGCTTTTGAACTAACTTGTAGGTACTTGTAGTGCTCTTGCAATTAACTTCGAGTGTCTATAATTACATGTATCGCTGAACCTTGTCTATAGTGACTTTTTCTGCTTTTCAGCTTATTGAGCTTTAAGATACTTATAGTTGCCTTATAGAAGATAGCCCTTTCGAGATGAGAGGAGAGTAGGGAAAGAGAGAATGTTGATGGAACACGCACAGAACGCCCTCATAAAGTTTTTCAACATTCCCTGCAAGGCCTAGATGTGCAGCCTAGACACACAAGCACCTAAGCTAGCTCCAACTAGAACGTAATAAAATGAGCGTCCAGTGCATGTAGGAAGAAAATGAGGGCGGAAATGAGAAAAGCGTTGTGATGGTGGTGGTTAAAAAGAAACCTGGTGTCACACACATGACCAGTCGATCATGTCACATTGACACGTCAATATGGGAAACTCCTCATGTAAGATTAATACTCAGACTTCACAACACCGACAGGAAATGCGTAACGAAGAGAAAAACAATATTATATTATTTAGGATGCAAACTGTGCAGCGAAATCGGACCACTTCGTCATTTTATCAAGGGCATCCGTCCAACGTGTTTCGCGCTCCTGCCACCAGGCCTCCCTCTCCTCCTCCGTCATGTTTGGCCAAATATCGGAAATGAACTCCTTATCGGTCATGCAGCCGTTGTGAACGTAACGAAATAAACCTCCAGCAGAGAAGTGGACAACCGACATGCGCTCTTCGTCCTGACAGATGTCGATGTTGGAATGGGTGAGGAGTGCGGATGGAAGCAAAATACTAGAACCAGGAGGAAAGCGTATGATAAGACCTAAATCCCAAACAATGAGATGTCCTCCCTTATCTGGGTTGAAGTTACCGAGCGCAGTAATAGCACACCACATCCAAGCAAGGTTGCCCTGGTCCGTATGCGCCCAGGTTACTGAGTTCTCACCGTTATTACTCGTTTCACCTGCCCAGAACGTTCCAGGAATTCCACCAGGAAATGGGTCGGCGACTTGAGGCAGGACACCAACCAGCGTGTTGATGTCCTGCATACATTGAGCGTGAATCTTAGGCTGAAAGATTTTAAACAGATCTACATCATATCAGCACATTGCACGTTGAAGCAGGAGAAAAGACTTACAGTTCGTCCATCCTGCAATTCGCTCAAGGCCCGGATCAGAAAGACTCTCCTCAATGGCCTCAGCCTCCTCCTCATGTTGGCGAAGAATAGAAGGCTCCATTTGACCTCCACCAAAGGACGCCCCAGCAGTATATTTCTGAAAAGGTCCTCGGCGATGCTTACGATATTTGGTTTTTCAGCGAACGCGACGATAGGAAGCCTCGGCGCTTGCAATGGCGTCAGAATAGGACATACCTTGCTTATCGGGTTGGTCGCGGGGACGCCCACCCAGAAGCATAATGATACGTCCCTCTGCGTCAACAACAGCACATGTTCTCCTAAAGAGGACGATGAGTGCGAGTATTTCAGACATGTATGTACATACCGGCCATTCCAATACACCATTTTGAGGGTTCCCAACTTCTTTGCGGCATCCAGAGATAGATTACGTCATGGAATATCCTGTGTACGACCTATCCAACCAGGCACGGTAATTGGGGCATCCTGATAGTCGTAGTCCTCCACGACGAGTGGCTCGTCTATCTCGGCCAGGCGTCGCTCAGTGACACCCTTCATTGGCGAGCTTAAGCGAGAGCTAGACGCAGCCCCTGGGGCAGATGAAGAAGAGGCCTCATTACTGGCCCTCTTACCCCTCTTCTTTTCCCTTTGAGCAAAGTTCTTGTTTTGGCGGTGCTGATTGAACTTCGTGGCGACACCCAGCGTATACGACATAGAGCTGTCCGATAGGTCAGCCGCCGAGGGGAGGGGAGAAGGTGAACGTGAGGGCACAGTCGAGGATGACGGTGAGGGCATGGCCGAAGGAAAGGGTGAAGGTAAGGGAGAGGACACGACTGAATGTGAGCGCGAGGCGGAGGGCGAAGGCGATAGTGAGGGCATAGATGACTGTTGAACATGAGAAGAAAGCAGCGATGAGGCCGGTCTGCCTTTCATGCGTGAAGAACTCTGGGATCGTTTAACTCCCTTGACGGGAACACCCTGGGGGTAGCCCTCATGATCAGGCAGATCTACATCGGCAAGCGGTGAGGATACATCATTGTGAGCATCCCTTATCCAAGCCTCCTCTTGGGCCCGGGCAGTTCTGCGAAGAGAAGAGGAGACGTCGTAGGTGGGTGCTTGGATGGGGGCTCCAACATCGATATCGTACGCAGAGAATATGTGGTTATTGCGTGTCCTTCGTCCCGGATACAGACTAGATTCAGCGGCAGAGGATGTAGCTGTTGATTAACATTAGCATTATGGAATCAAAAGACAAGAAGATGCAGTAAAAGGAATGAAAAGAGAGAGAGATAGACACTGCTCTAACAGCGGCCCTACAAAGCCCTGCTCAAGGTCGGCCTGATTCTACATAGGCCCGCTGTTAGAATGGTAGCTATACCCACTCGCTTCCATTCCCAAAAAAAAAAAAAGAAACATGACAGATAAAATCAATAGATTCACCTTTGGGCATATCACAGGCGAGGATGGGGGTATGCTGGTGAGGGAAGTCAACAATGGTGGTGGTACGAGGTCAACCAGAGTCCAAACAAAGCCTAACAAGCCCCGAGAGTCAAACACGTCACGCTACATGGGAAGTTTCCCATATGCCTGGCCTATATCAGGCTACATGGTCAGTTTCCCATATGACCTTTCAATTGGGATCTTTCTTTGGTTCTGCATAAGAACGAATACTTGCAAGATAACTAGACGACACAGGTTTTGAGTCTGAATTCCTACTCATTGTTCTCTTCTTCCTCTTCCGCCACCTCCTCCTCCGCCGCCTCCTCCTCCGCCTCTTCCATCCTCCTCTGACCCTCCTCAGAAGCCCGGTGTTCCTTCAAGTATTGCTTCATAGTTGCTGCATGTTTACGCTTGAATGCACTTCGATCCTCTTGAGCAGCAAGAGCTTCAGCAGTATAGTCTTGCGGATTCGCGATAGCACGAACACGGGGCAGTAGGTAAGGATTCGCGCTGTAAACATGATTAGAATACAATTCCAGCAGGCATAGAGAAGATACGCACTCGAAGCGACGTTTCTGTTCGTCGTTGAGCAGAGTGACGCGGTTTCTAGCACGGGAGGTAGCCTTGTATTCCTTCTGTTTGGTCTGTTTGGGCGCGCGCTCGTCTGGTGGTAGAGACGCCTCAGCAGCACATTTTCTAGGCTGACTGTAAGATAGTATAGTTGAAACAAAGACTATACGCACCTTCGCTGATACAGCCGTGATTTTTCCCTCCGTTTTTCAACATTCTTCGCCTCATAAGTCTTCAAGGCTGCTCGTAATTGACTCTGCTTGCTTGTTCCTGCAGATCTGATTGGGCCATAGATAGGCGTCACAGTGGAATATAATATGCGAGGCCTTCGTGGCTGTTGGAGCAGTGACGACGGCGGTGGTGATAGTGCGAAAGAAAGAGATGCAGACGATCGATTCGATCATTGCGTTCCGATTGCCTCCTCATCCGAATCCACCTAATCATCTCAAAATGCGCATGACATTGTTCGGAAGAGTGTATTGCTCATATTCACAGTACAGGAATTGAAACCATATCAACTCTACCTAAACTTGTCCGGGACACTCTCCTTACATGGAGAGTTTCCCATAATCTAGTCCACCACATCAGCTTCAATCTCTACGACACGCGTCACTGTCTCTCCTCTCGCTCCTCCCGCCATGCCATGACAGTACAGATCTCGTGCTAACGACTAGATAAAGGAGGGAAGGGTATATGTGGCAGGTGGTCGATGCGGATGGGGCGCTGCCCGACGACGCCAAGGGCGCACGCGCCGTACGACATGACGGTTATGATCCTGGAGGTCCAAAGGCTCAGGAGCATCAAGACTTGGGGCGATTTGAGCGAGAAATGAAGGAGATATGGAATTAATGAGGAGGGGAGGAGGAACAATGTCAGATGGGGCGCTGCGTAACGACGCCAAGGGCGCACGCGCCGTACGACATAACGGTTATGATCCTGGAGGTCCAAAGGCTCAGGAGCATCAAGACTTGGGGCGATTTGAGCAAGGAATGAAGGAGATATGGAATTAATGAGGAGGGGAGGAGGAACAATGTCAGATGGGGCGCTGCCCAACGACGCTGAGGGCGGGCGCGCCGTACGACACAACGGTCAGAGTTCTGGGTATCCAAACACCCAGGAGCATCAAGATTTGAAGAGATTTGAGGGAGAAATGAGCGAGATATGGGATTAAAGAGGGAAGGGTGTATCTGGCAGGTGATCGATGCCGGATGGGGCGCTGCCCAACGACGCTGAGGGCGGGCGCGCCGTACGACACAACGGTCAGAGTCCTGGGTATCCAAACGCTGCGATAAAGCTCCGCAGATGACAAGATGGATTCTTCGTCAAGAGGGTGTTCAGATGTTCGAGCGGTACATCGACTGGGCGCTTTCACAACGTTCTGGAGCTAAGAATAAAGGTAAAGGCAAGACAGCTGCCACCGCCACTACCACCTCCTCTCGTACTCCCATCGGCTCTACCTCCACCACCACCACCTCCACCGCTGCCTCCCATACTCCTACCCCTCCGACTACCTCTCTTAAGGAGCCACAACCTGTTCTTCTTCCAAAATTCCCAACATCCCCCAATAAGAGCATTACCCTTATCCAATCTCAACACCGTGTACCACTCTTTGGCACCCATCTCAAAGAGTATCTGGATCTCTTACAGCGTGCTAAAAGCAAGAAACCGGCTACCTCTTATCCTCTCCCCTTCCATGGTGTTGACGTCTATCATTCCTTCAAGTTTGGTCTGGAAAGCGTAGACGATACTTCTGATAAGAAGGATGTCGTCAAAGCCTCCCCATTAGGTGGCGGTCAGTTTGATACTATTGTGGTTTATACTGGAGATGAGGCAGAGACTACAGGTCTTACAGGTAAGTCGTCTGCCTGCAGTTTGAATGCGTCTTTGATGATTGAATAGGTACTCGCCTTGGACGCATACACGTCATCTTTCGCATTCCGGAGCGCTTCAATATTCCAGGCTTAGGCCTTTACAACAGTCCGTCACATTGACCACGACATCCATTGGCCTACATCGAGTGGTATACAACACCAAAGCTGACAATGCGGGAAAGAAACACACATAGTATGCCTAGTGTCGAGACTGCTCTCCTCAAGGATGGAACGACTAGAGCGTGGTCCATTATTCCGCTTTCCAATGTTCGGCAGAGCTGCATGCTGTTTCCTAACTTTGCTAAGTATGACTTTGATGACGACTGGAGTAGTACAAATATTCTCGATAGCGTAGATCATTTCTTAGTAAATATTTGGCTGAGCTTATATACATATAAGACTGTATATAAAGTGTAGTTATATCTTATCGAATTGAGGTTGTCTTTAGTTGAATTGTGTTAACTAAAGTTTCTATGTCGAATAACGATGCACAGAGAGAGTTGAGGACAACTTGAGGTTGTTTCAAGGATATAATTATCCTTGAATCTACTGAAGTTAACTCAAAGCGAATTCAGGTAACTCTAATCTAACGCACATCTTTAGGTTATCTCAAGTTGCTTTCAGTTGTTTCAGGTAACTTAGGCCTCTTAGGTTAACCGGAGAATCGGGCCCTAAACTTAAGTGAACCAGACGCCAAAGTGCTTTTCCTGATGTGGGCCCGTTTCACACGACGCGTCGCTGATTTGAGGAATGGCATGTGAGGAGGAAAGTGATGCTTAGAGATGTCCACGAGTAGGCACCCGGGTGCACTCACACTCGCGGGGCGGGTCACTCATGGCTCAAAGCCCGGTACTCGCACTCGTGCGACACCCGAGTACCCCACCCGGGTGGCGCACCCATTCGCGGGTGTTCCACACACACGAGTGTCTAGACACTCGTGTAGAGTGGCGGGTGTACATGGGTGCACCCACCCATATTCATGGACAGTAAGCATCCCCGGGCAATGGCACGGGGACACTCAGCTGTTCATGAGGCTGGGTGTGGGTGTGGTGAGGGGATAGGAGTGGCAGGAAGTGGTGGTGTGATGGTGGTGGGGGGTCGTCGTCATCGTCGTCTTCTCGACGCGTCCTAAAAAATAGAGAAAAGCATTCAGAACGCACCTGTTGGCGCGGCGTCGTCAGCAGACGCGCCGCGCACTGGTAATTCCCAATCTTCCACTCATCAAACCTGCGCTGCAGCAGGGCAAAGGGCTCCTTAATCGTGGCATAGCCTCTTGAAGGCTGTCGTCGTCGTCGTCGAATGGCTGCCCATCTGCGGGGGTGTCCCAGCTGGTGTTGTTTCCATGGAGACGACATGAAGTCATCTCCTCGTCCATCCAGGCCGACCCAGAGTCGAGCACTGTCCTCGTCGCCGACTCAAGGTCGAGCAACGGGTCGTCGTAGGTCGTCGTGATGGTAAGATGTAGAGAGCACGGACCCGATCGCACGCTTATGCGTACTTTCGGAACTCGGCCCGATCTGCCGGAACGCGAGAAATCCTCGCGCGGGTCGTTTCTCCTCGTTTCTACACACAAAAAAATCGAAATAAAATCGGGAAAAATGATGAAAAATGCGAGTGTCCACCCGGGTGTCTGCCGGCGGGTACTCGTAGCCCAGAGGCAGACACCCGCACCCGGGTGGACACCCGTCAAGACACCCTACCCGTGTCACGCACACACTCGACACTCGGGTGCTGAGTGCGGGTGCACCCGAGTGCACCCTTAAACACCCGACACTCATGGACATGACTAGTGATGGTGGTAAGAAGGCAAGTGTGAACTTGCCGGATTTGATCAACATATTCCTGCCTTTCCCCATCATGTCGCTGCCGGCGTCTCGTGGATTCGATCCTTCTCTCCTCGGAAAGGCTCTTGCGGAATTATGCACAACGCGACCTATGGAATCCTTGTCGCTGCTTGCTGTCCTCGATTTCTGCTCTTCCCAAAATCTGAGATCGGTTCTGGATGCATTGGCGACTAGGACTCTGCGTACATACGAGACTCATGCCCATGTTCGACTTTCGCGACTCGAGACAGTTTCTACAAGAAAGGTTGGCACTTCACGCGGACTAGGAGACAAATACGCACTTTCTCGTCGCCGTGTCTTGACTTCTAGGGCTTATCGAATTACTCTTCAATGCGGCCCAGATCCAATTCGGACCATCTGGAATGTGTTCTTCAGTACGAATACTTCATGGATACGACCTGTACTTGGCTTCCAAAGAAATGGAAAAGTTCTCGAACCCCGAGGTATCCGCTCTTCGGGAGCAGTTGATTGAACAAGAGACAGAAGTCACCAGGCTCCGGGTTGCTTAATGCCTGTTAATGCCTTTCTATGTCTAACAAATCATTAATATCAACTCTTTGAATTCTACAGCACGCCAGACACAAAATGCGCATGATCGTTATCAGTGGTACTTTCAAAGGCGTTCCTTCAATGCCCTAGACCTGATCAGAAAATAAGGACGCGAAGAAGAAACACGGACCATTAAGACATATAACAAGTCTTCGAGGATAATGGATTCCTGTATCTCGAGGGGTACATGATCCAGATTATTTTGCCTGCCCTTTCCTTTGAATTTTGGAGGTGCAGTACCGATACTGACCCGGGAATTGAGAGGCGCGCGTACAACGGATGTCTCCGCGATGAAGGAAGGCTCCCGGTCATCGTATTCGCGCGGTCGTCCATTAATATGTTCCCTTCCGTCGTCGCTCGTCCTGCGATTCCGTCTGACAGACATTTAGCAGACTTTGCACGCTCAATTGTCGTTCGCTGCGTACAGGAAATGAATTTCCCACCTCCAGTCAGTACGGCGCCATTCCGCATCAACGTTCTCAACGTCCTTCAGGAAAAGTCTGGGTCATCGCCGCCGTTTGGAAGCCTGCAAGTTTCTCAGAAGACAGCAGCTACAACGGTAAGCTCTCCGTCATTCAAGAACTCGCCATTCTCACAAATCGTCCAGAAACGCATTCAGAAAGTCTCGCAAGTTCAGAATGGTGGATGTAAAGATTCAAGCACCCAGCAGGCGCCCAGAACATTCGCTGAGCAGGAGCTTAAGAACATCGTCTTCTGCTTGAAAGGGGTCCGGTGCGTCCCAAGTGAGTTCTCTGTTTGATTTCGGGTCCAATGAGCTCAGATACTTATTATCCCGCCTCGTCGAGGTCGTAGTTGGACGTCGATCACACATTGCCTGATGTGGAAGATGAATGAAGATGAGCTCAAACTTGGATTTTGACTTTCGACGCGTCAACACCTTCGAGGACGACAAAATAGACTCTGTGCTCGTGAAAACGGCTTCAGAAAGTGCCAGGTCGTATTTGCGAAGACTCCACGGTGTCAATGCCCTCTCCGGCCAGGCTTCGGCGTTGGGGAAATGTGCGTGATTCTGCTCTTCTCCACCGCATTTCTGACTCGTAGGGTAGACTATTCTTTAATCTGATTCTGGCATTCTTCGTGAGTCTCCCTTTGAATCAGCAGATTTCCACGACAGATGTACTGCAACTACCACAAGGTGTCCGCGGTAAAGATGGTCATCCAAAAACAAGCGGTGTCCGTCATGTGATTCCCTTTGGATTTTTTGTGGATAGAGTGGAAGAATGTAGGATGGTTTCTTCGATGCAGAACACATTGCCAAACCTGCTATTTCCCAAGCAAATTCGCACGCGGAAAACAGGGAGAAAATTTGACGTTTCGTCGACCTTTCTGGGATGCAGAATTGGTACAAAAAGGTAGTATTTCTGGCATAATTCTGCTTCGTTTCTACTTTGCTGACTCATAGTGTTTTGACCAGGTTTCCAACTAGTTAGACGGGGCACAATCCGCGTAGTGAGACCTGGTGGAACGGACTCCGCTTAGTAAATTTACCGATTGGATAACAACCAACTCGCGGAACAAGCATTGACCTCAACTGCGACAATACATCGTCGAGCTCCTCCACAACACGCTGACGAGGTCGCGCAAGCAGAAGCCACACAAGAACACGGAACTCCCTCTGTTCTGGATCCCACGTTGACATTTCGAAAAACGGAGTGGCGGACCAACGTGCAAAACACGCCGCACATGGCGAAGCCGCTCCTCTACCCATAGACTCCGCGCCCTACGATATATGCCAATAAGCAGTCAAGGCGGAATACCAGAAGCACCTTCCGACGTCGCGGCGCGAAGCTTGGAGGACGCCAATACATGGCAAGCGAATCCGGGCATTCGACACCCTTCCGGACCAAGGGTTCCCAAACTCTACGGGGAACTGACGAGGAGACAAGCCGGTATGATCATCCAGGTGCAACGGGGCCATGCTGGTTTGAATGCATATCTCCCTCACATCGCCAAACTGCACGACATGCGCATTCCCGAGACTGTCGAACACTTCTTGATGGTATGTAAAAACCTCAGGAAGCACGCACCTTCCTCGGACAAAGACTGGGTCCGCAACGGCTCAATACTCGCTACCCCCAAGAACTTCAAGCTAAGTACTATTCCCATATCGCGACGCGACATGATGTGTTGCCTCGTTCCTAACACGGGCTGGTGACGAAATGCGGTCACGTGCATCTCATTCCTCATTTATAGTGCTTTCATGCACCAGATTCTCTTTCTTTCACTGACGACTGTCACCCAGCCCGCTCCCCACCATGCACACAGACAACCACCATATTCGCCAAAGCCGCGCCTTCTACTCGGCTGTCAGAGCCATTAGATGCGAGCGCGCCAAACGCAGGGAACTCCCATCAGCGTGGCCAAAGGTTGAAAGGCAACGAAGTGACCCGCCTCCCGCGCCCACCACCCAACAAGTCCTCACCACAGAGCCGATAGTCCGCCTCGGGAATCACTTCCTAACAAACCATCCATTCATCTTTCGTACACCCCCACGCGTCGTCGCCGCTCCATCCCCTCAGGCATTGACGGCCATCGAGGAGGCACTGGATGCGGGCCCACATGACCTCAGCAACCCCTGTCACCTAGTCCCCGACCATGTCATTAGGAATGCGCTCAAGGCGCTGGTACTTTTCCGAAGACATGATCGAGATGGCAGGGCGCAGCTCTCCTGCTTGCAATTGGGAAAATTCATTCTCTCGCCAGGCAGTATGGCACACTAATGGGCACTAACCCCAACTGCGTCGGACACCCAACCTTGCAACGATCTCCATCACGATCAGTCAACACACATCCACACACTCTCGTTGATCACTATCATACTTGGTCTCAGTTACAAATTTACTTACAAACTACCTAACATAGGCCCTAACTAGGTACAATATCATCAGCGCATGCGTAATCCAGCCTAAGAACCCAACAGTGTTGCCAGGCAAGCAAAAGATATCAAGGGAAATTGGGGGAGAAATGGATGACAAGGACTTGTAGAAGGGCGTAGGCCATAGGAGCTGATGCGCTGATGGGGAGCAAAAGACCTTGCCTGTTCAGCGCCGGCGATGCTTACTGTATGTACGTGTTGCAACAAGGATCCTAAGTCTGTGAGCCTCGAAGTGGGCCTCTAATTAACAGTTTGATTCGTACACAAGAGCACTACCAAAGTTTTCTTCGAGACACACGAGGAACAGTAGTACCAGTATATTCAAGTACTCCAGGCGTGGATACGCTCTTCAGAACGGCTCAGGATGTCATGATAACGAGTAGCCTCCTGAGCATCCTTCGAACGCAGCACAAAGCCAATACCTCTTGAATGTGTTCCTTTGCGGTTAATACTATTGCGCATAGGTGCAACAGTGCCATGTAAATCTCCAGCAAAGAACGTCCTGTGGAACAAATAAGCTTAGGGGTAACTATTTTATCCAAGACGTACCAGAGCATGTTGGCCACTGTCCTAACAACAATCCCATATTGAGTATATGCAAAGTTGTACTGTCCGGACGGCGCAACTTTCTCGGTCTGGATACTCACAGTCCAGCTCATATCGGAATCACGATGTTGCATCGCTAGATAATCCCAGGTATAGAATGCGTTGAGTCCATATTTTCCCAGTGGAAAGGTATGAGCAGCACTTGCAGCATCGACAATTTGTTGGTATAAAGAAGGTGCTGTATGTTTGAGAGCTCTCATAACGATTTCAACATCCTGCAAGACAGTGACCAATCAGTAAACAGAAGGATTTGTAAGATTAAAGAAACCTACAATGGCAGTACGAAACATGTGTGGCATGTATTCAACTGCGTCTGTGACTTTGGTTGGCAGTTTCGTGTTTGGATAGTTGGTGTAGGTGTCTCCCGCCCTTCCACCTTGTGCCCTACAAAATCCTTCGGCAAGCATAGTACCATATGCCACTTTCTGCAGGCTGGTACCACGCTTCAAGCCTGTACTTTGCCACAGGGAATTATGATGTTCGATAATGGTACGAAGCTGTTCGCAGGTGAAAGGATTATAGTTGACCACGCCCACCTCATTCTCTGTGTTCTCGTCAATGAGGCGCGTGACATCTTGATGACAACGGGCTTGAACTTCGATGCGTGGTTCTACGATAGAGAGGTCCGGCAGGTCTGAAGCCCGTGAAGTTGGAACCTTTTGATCACTCTGTAGACTAGTTAGTTAGCTCAAACCGCTCAAATGACCACTCACGCCTAGAGCGTAGGGAATTTGACAATCGTCGTCGTATTCAATCAAAAGCGTTTTCTCAAACTTCTGAACATCCTGTTGGCGAACTTTCAGAGTCCGCACACATCGTTCAAGGCTGTCATCCGGCAGTGATTGGCAATGCGTGCAATGCTGAGGCCCCCCGTTGCTGTCCAGGCGCTGTAATTCTTTATAAAATTGTCCCGTACAGCGCATTACTGCACGGAGCAGTTCGTTTTTCGTGATTTCCTGGATGTGGTCCTTGTCATTGCAGACTTCCTTTAGGTAGTGAAAAACGCTTGTCAAATCGCCATCGCTAAGGGAAACCTAAAGGTCTTTAGTAGGCCATGGGACTTAGTTGTAAACCTTACATCTTCCTTCTGCAAGCGTGCGTTAGGGAGGACGACCTCCTTCCAAACATGAGAAAAATTCTTCAAGTTGAGGAATATGTAAACAGTTTCTGGTTGTCCGATAAACGGCACGGTCTGTGCGATCCATTCTAGGACCTTAGACGGTTTAGGTTTTCTCTGTTTTTGTTTTGAGCAGGGTTTACTTTGTTGACGCAGAGAAATTCTTAGCACACCTTGAATACAGGATGATACTGTTCCAACTCTTCAGAAGTAGTTACAATGGTCCACGACTGGAGGCATTCTCCAAAAGCGAACCACCACCGATATGTGCTGTAAGAACCACGCAAGCCTTCTTGAAATTGCAGATAGGGATCCTGGTCTGCAATCCGAAGAAGTAGACACCCAACACCCGAAGTCTTGGGAAGGTTAGCCTCAATGCCATCCTTTATACTCGTGGCATACCTTGATGTCAGCCAACCATGCTGTATCGGTCCGATGTCTGCACACTCTCATCTCCCGTAAAACATCCACAGCGTCCGGGAGACATATACCAGGATGCTGTGTCACCATAAGCTACAAGCGTAATATAGAAGTTGTGAACAAACCTCAAAGAAGAAGTCTTGAAGAATTTTGTACCACCGGTGAATTAAGTTACGTTGCGCCTCTGGTGAGCCCAAGTTGATGTGCTGCCACTGCAGACAGTTACGAGAGGTCAAAGATAAAGCAGCACCAAACCGCCTGGTAACCTTGTCTGCAGTGGGTTTGCAGGGTACTGCTTCTGAAGTTGTGAGAATGACTCCGTCGTGATCTTCATCTTCCTGGAGAGCACAGTCTGCGATGACATCTTGTTGTAAAAGGTGATCCAGTGAAACAGAGAGTTGGCGCGAGAGCTTGGCATGTTTTGTGGACCTTGAACAATCTTCTGAATCCGGAGGTAATGCGCGCCGTCTGGCCTGTGTGGGTAGCATCTCATCCAAATCCATTTCATCCTCATCAGCTGCAGACAGACTGATTCGTTCATGAGCTTTCAGTGCAGCTATTCGTTGCCTACGAACAGGACGCGCAGTGGGCCCGTGGGGATTTTTGGCCTACATAGCTTCAGAATGGGCATTATTCGCTTCAAAGCACATACTTCCTCTAACTCATGATAGTAGCTCGACGTGGCAACAATCGGTTCTGCTTGCCGAGACACTGTGAACGGCCGTATATCAGGTGGTCCGGAGACCGACGTCAAAGCAGAAGCTTCCAAAGAGGCCACAATCGACGAAGTCGAAGTCGACGATGAAGGAAAGCCACTTGACATCGCAACACTAGATTCCTGGGATGAATCTTACTGCACATCAGTATAAGGTTAGAGAAAATGTGTCCAGTCAAACCTTGTGTGGCACCGCCAAGTACCCGAATGCGAAACTCAATTCGTGAAATAGATTTGAGTCCAAGCCGAAGCGCTGACAGGCGACTTGAAGTTTTATACAGCACATTATTGACCAAGGCGAAGCACAAGTCTGCATGATCACTCGGTAAATCGCCACGTTCTGCAAGAACATCGGCAATCTCGACGAGAGTTGTACTGTTGTCGATTTCTGACCGGCTGTTAAGAATATAGACGATGAGACAGGCAGGGAGCAATCATACGCAGTATAATTGGGCCCTGGAGACCATCAATGATGATGGGAAAAGGAGACGGCTGACGCGCTGAGCGCTGAGGAGGTACCATCGGAGTTCCTGTGCTCAGATATCGTCTCAATCGATCCAGTCGCGCCTGAGACCAATGCGACCGAGAGTAGCGATGAGGGTGATGGTGAAAAATTTGGTCCAGCTTTAAAGGCTTATAAAAAAGCCAAGAGCCTGATGAAGAGAAGAATGTAAATTTCGTTACTTGAGATGGACACGTACCTAGAGCAAAGTTCAAAGCCACAGAGTGGGCGTAGAAGACGGTCAACGCGAGTGGTAAGGAGCATTGGTTCGAGTCGAGGCCCTCAGTCGAGAGTAGATGTAAGACAATGTAGACTAGATGAGGAGAGAGTATTGCGGCCAAGATAAGGGGACTGAGGAAGAGGAGAAGCATTACAATGAACCATTGGAGAACATCACAAAACAAAAGACTTTGAGGGCGTGGCTGCTGGCCTGCAGCCACAATAAAATCCGCTAGATATCAAGTTAGAGCAGAAACGCAGACAGTTAGTTCCTCTACCTCGTTTCATGCCGAACGCAGAAGCTGAATAGCCAAAGGTTTGCCTAATCCAGATCGATCTCAACCAACCGACCAAGGTAGGTTCAAGATTCGTTGAAAGTGTATCCTTGTCAAGCTCCTATAGCTAGCGTTAGAAAAGCGTTATGTTTCAATCCGACTGGAAGTTCAAGTTGAGGGAGATAAGGAAGAAGGCCCTTGATTTTTCTTGAGCTCATCTCAGATCTGAATCAAAAGATCGAGATCAACTCCAAATGACAAATTCTGATGAGAAATCTTGTCCGCACTTCCATCGCAAAAACTTGTCAGGGGCAGCGGAACTTGACTTTTGAGTGCTTCCTTCCAACTTCTATCCGGAGAATGACTTTCGTGTCACGTCGGATCGGTCGATCTGGCTGCCGCGCAGGGTCCTCTTTCGGCAGAAACACAGACATTTCAGAGAATGTCCTCGTGTTTGGCTAAGCGCTCTGCTTAGACGCCGGTCGCTGTCTACTCTCTTTCGATCGTCGTTGTCGCTGACATCTGCGAGCTGGCTCGCCACCTTTTGCCTCCGTCCCACCTTCATTTTGCCTCCGTGGCCCCTCCATTCTTATTTCTTACTGTTTTACACTTGCTATTCACCGTTTTATCGCTCTGGACGCGCCTCCGGGCCTTATTTCTTCCTTATTTTGGATCTCATATCACTATTTCGCTCATTTACTCACCGCGTACCCACAACTTATAGTGTTTCCGATCAATATGATAATATTCAGCTCGCAACGGCGGGCGCCATTCTCTTTGGCCTGTTCATCTTCGCGATGACGGTGGTCGCGCTGCTTGCAGGCAGTATGGGAGACATTGCAAGACTCGTTCAAGTCGCGCTTCCAGTCACCGCTACTCCCAAGAAACGCAAAGCACCACCCAAGGCGTCTCGCTATATCCAGCTGCCGTGCAAGCCCGCCGCCGGCGACGAAACATGAATCCTTCGCGTTGAGGAGCTCGATATGTATATTACTCCCTTTGTCTTTTCGGTTCACTTGCTGACATTTCCTCAAGACATTCATTAAAGCTTCCAGACCTCCGATCTCGTTGCAGGGACTTTAATCTTGACTCGACTGGAAACAAGCCGGTGCTTGTCGAACGTATTCTTGAGTTCAGTGAGAAAGGACATGAGCACTGGCTGAACGCGTGCGTACTGTCTGTATTAGGTGTTCATATTATTGATATCGACTTTAGCATTCTACCCGGCGCACTTCGCAATCACAAAGGATCTCGCGACTGGATTATCAACACTGCGGTTTCGCGGCCAACCACCTCCATACCTCTCGACTCGACCATCTCAACTGCCCCAAAGAAGAAACGGAAGCTCAATGTTCACCAGACGCGTATCGCTGCAGCCGCTGAGAATACTAGGGCTCAGCAAAACTTTCCTGTAGAACGCTCAAGGGATACACGAACAGAGGAAGAGAAACAGAACGTCATTCCCTGGGTACTTTCTCAATATTCTCTTCAGTTGGTATACTAACATTCTTCAGGCCAAGCATGTCATGGATATGGTGCGCGAAGAGCGTAAGCGCCTTGTCGAACCTCGGCATACTCATTTGCCGTCGTCGTCAACTCGTCCTTTGATCCAGAATCAAACTGTGAATGTGCATCGTTCAATATTCTATCAAGTAATCTCATATGTGTATAGGCGCTGCAAAGCACTGAGGAGCTCATCAATTCCATCTCTGGTGCCGTTGTGTCAAATTTGCGACGCGAAGGCCTCTTAGTACTATCCAGTTCGACGACGTTCATTCAGCCATCACCATCGCATCCTCTTCCACTACCTTCTGCGAATCACGTCCCACCATCATCTGAATGCTCGTTGTCAGGGCCGGCTTCATCACCGAATGCCTCCACATCTACGGCTTCAACTGTATCTACAACCGAGGGCCCAGCCGCTGCGTCTGTATCGAGAGCTGCGACCATAGATGCTATCCCTGATATTTCCGCTTCGTCTCCACGCCCTGCTCTGACACGCTCCATCACCTTCGTCAACGGAGAGTCCTTCTCATTTGCGGATTCCGAGATTCCAGCGACTGTACCTGTTCGTTACGCAGAGAACCCAGATGATTTAGTCAAAGTCTGGTCTGATGGTGACCTATGAGATCCGCCGGCGACTGGTTTCCCCATCTGCATTCAGTCGCGTCCCATACCTCTCCGATACTGGAAGCAGCTATACGTTTATAACAAGGAGCATGGGCAAGAGTGGAAAAGACTCAAGAATATGTGGCTTAACTGGCATGTAAGCTATCTGCCCTATACTCTACAACATATCCTGATCTACCGGTGTAGTATTTCATGAAGGCTTACAATGACCTCGGTGCAGACCAGTTTTGGACTCGGTTCATATTGGATACTGGTCGGAGGATGTCGTTCACGAAGATCTGCGCGGAACTCCTTTCTGAGCGTAAGACGAGAGACGCACAGAGGGCGGAGGAGATCAGGATAGAATACGGGTCGGAGGGTTTTGCGAAGGAGTTTGAATACTGGAACTCTAAGAAACAGTGCCGCGTGGTGATGTCGGAGCCTGCTAAGATTGTGAGTGCATACTGTAAGAAGCGAGGGCTTCAGAATAATGATGAGGAGGATGACGACTAGTAGAATTGTGTCTGCAGCGTAGAGTAGCGATGTTATCGTAGATTAATAATTAGTAGACTACTTATCATACATTCTCAAGCGCAGTGGCACGAGCGTCCACATATCCAACATTTTGTTGTAGGAGCTCTGTTCAGGTCGAAGAATTCGCTGCAGGATAACATAGCATTGTCGTTCCATGAGATCAGGTACTTGACAATAGTCAAGTGCGTGAACTCTGTATTCCATCCTCCCCATTCACATATCTGACGAAGGGGCCACCTCATCGATGTTGAGAGCCATTGACATCCCCCCGGCGGAAAGAGTGAGTACCGTACGCAAGAAGGTTTGTTCGAAAGATTTCAAGGAACACTTCCGAAGACTACCAAAGTTTGTAAGTGCAAGCATACATGATAAGTACAAAACAAGTTACCATTGGCTCATTCTTCTGAATAATCGAGCGGTCCCTCTTATCAATCTTCCGAAATAGGTAGCCCGTGTCAATCCTTGTATGCTCCAGGTAGGCAGCTAAGGCATGGACAGGACAAAGATGTGCCATCTCCGAAGGAAACATATACAGATAGAAAGGCTGGATTTCTGGAAGTTTGGGCTATAAGTAGGGCTAGAGTAGAATGGCCATGACTTACTGCCAAATTGACTTGTTTTTCAGAATGGTAATGTAAGAATGAATCCCGGTCGACCGTTACCCATATCATTTGTAAGCTGGATATCATGTACCTGGATCTTTAGAGCTTCGTCGATGCGCAACAGGCATACAAATGCAATTGTATAGATCGCCTGGGCGAGAAGACGTGTGGTAGGTCCAGCCCAGTTAGTCTCTGTATCGTCGGGGCTGTGCGCCACAGTATTGAACTGGTACAAGCGAAGAAGATCTGCCTATAGTTGTGATGACATGACATTCTCGCTATAAGTAAAAGAAACACCATAACTGGGTGATAGCACGCGCACTTGTTGGTACTTCTCCGCGTGCTACCTTTCGCTTGCCCAAGCCTAGCATAAATGATGATACAGGTTCTGATACTGAGGGATTCCCGATATATGTATCAGGACTTGCCGCGCTCTCTTGCCATGGCATCTTGCTGCTCAGTCCAATATAACGTCCGAAGCCGTAAGTCATTGCCGCTCGCATCTTCTGTGCATGACTATATGAAGACCGAACTTCAGATTCTGGCTGCAGAGTGCCATCAAGCCGGATTTCATCACATCTGTATAGGTTATAGATCGGCTTAGATGTAGGTAAAACTACTTACTCATGCATTATCCACGCCACAATACACCACGGAGTGTCCTTTGGCGGGTTCTTGACGAATATCTCCTCTTCACTCCCTCGCAATCGATTCGTAACTGCGAACGTCTTGAATTGTTTAAGCAGTCTAAATGTAATATCAGTTTCAGTGAACAGTTGGTGTGTATCTACGCACGATTGGTACCGATTGGTACGTAGCATCAGTTGAGTCCTTTACCCCTTTTGAAGCCTTGCGTAAATTGTCAATCAATTCGTTGATGCCACCCTCCTCATCAGCGTCCTCTCTATCTATAACAGCATCTCCATCCCCATCAACCGCCTCCGCAACAGGTAAGGTCTGCTGCTCGCACTCGATATCCTCTTCAATCTCACCCCGAGCGGGGGCATCTTTGTGCAAAGGAGAAAGGACATCACGAACACCAGGAAAGGGTGTAGGACACGGTTCAGACATCGTCATTGAATATTAAGAACAACACGCTACGTACATGCACCAATATAACAAGAAAGAGGGGCAAGCCAAACAGTATCATACTCCTAATCTAGGAGCTCCCAAACCTCTTTGCCGTTTACAACTGTCATCATGATGTCGGGATACCGGTCTGCAGCATCTTTGCCCAGTATATCATCGTCGCACGTCACCTCATCCTTACGCATCACGGCGTCCCCACACAACATACCATCCTCACACGCCGCAGCATCCTCATGCGCCGCAGCATCCTTGCCCATCACTACATCCTTGCTACTCTCGTTCCCACTGTTTTCATCTCCATCCTTACGTGCATCCTCATTCGCACTGGTATCCTCATCCGCGCTGGTATCCTCATCCTCATCCGCGCTGGTATCCTCATCCTCACCCATGCTCGCGTCCTCATCTTCACTGGCGTCCGCATCCTCACTGGCATCCTCATCCTCACTGATGCCCTCATCCTTACTGGCGCCATCCTCAATGGCGCCTTTGGTATCCTCGTCCTCGTCCTCGTTGAGTCAGCCATGGTGACCGTATCCTCATCCATGTCGTCAGTAGCCTCGTCCACAACAATGGTCCTCGTCCGGGTCCGGGTCCTCGGTGTCGTCGTCAAGGTACTCGTCCTCGTAGGTACTCGTCCTCGTCGGTTGTCATCCTCAGTCGAGTCGTCTGAGGTCCATCATCCTCAGTTGAGTCGTCCATCATCCTCAGTGGGGTCGTCGTGCTTGGTGAGGCCATCATCGTGCTCAAGCGGTGTCTGGATAAGACACGAATGGGGAGAAATTTTTAGAGAGTACAACCAAGAAAAACCAAGCTACACACCTAACGACATGACGGCAAAATCCCGACCTTGACACTACCCAAAATCTGTCGAAGGTGATGTACACAAAGGAGGACCACTGGTTGACGTGCATAAAGCAACGCCGAGTGGGCGACTGTGCGCATAGCAGCAGTCGGGAGGTGGTAGTGGTAAGAGAATAAGTCGTCCGATCATCCCAATCAGAATTTAAACCAACCGGCACGTGAGGCATACATGGCCTCACGTGCTGGCGGCAAATGGACTTGGGGAAGGGGAATCAGTGCAGGAATGGGAACTTGGGAGAGGGAATAATGATACAGCGATACCACTGGGTTATAGGCGGTGTTGATGTACGCCGTCAAAAATAAAGAATAGAAATAAAATAAATCAGAAGAACGTACCAAACCGCACCGTGTTCCAGCAGACAATGCGGCCCCGCAATGCAACCCAAGACCATGCTTGAAGCCTGCATGCCACAGAGCGAGGGTTTGCTGTAGCATGATGAGTCCTCCTGATGAAACGGCGCTGGCGTGTTGAGGTGCCCGGTACTACGCAAGATGGGTCATCCGCAGCTGCTGGAAGACGTGAAGACACTCAACGTGCTTGAAGCCTGCGATGGCAGAATGGCATTAGCCTGAGCTGTCCTAGCGCTACGGCGCTTCCATGTTGCGCGGCGCGGCAGGCTCGTTGTTAGAGGTCTTACTGCCGCGAATAATGAAGTCGAACGTCATCCATGGCTGTTGGAAGCCGTGGAGACGCGTCTCAGGATCCAGCGGGTAGAATAATAAGAGTGGCACAGACAGAAGTCTGAGGCTGGATGCGGCGTCATCGTGGATGTGACATGGTGGTAAGAGACGAGCGACGATGAGCAAAGGGCTCTGATCACGATCCGGCATTTGCCGGATCGAGCTCGGAGCATCCTCAACGTCGCTCGGAACGACGACGACGAAGAGCCCGGAATACCCAAACAACTATCGGGATATCTCGCCCTACATTGCTAGTGTAAATCTAGGCCATTTTTGAAAGCAGCCCTGGAAGGAATGGGCGGATACTTGCTTACATAGCAAGTATCCCATTCGCATCCGTATACAACGAGCATTTTAGCTCGTTGCAAAGCACCGGCTCCTCAAAATTTGCTTGGGATATATCCAATATCATTATCTCTGTCTTCTCAGAGAAGGATTATTGTTGAGGTCGGCCAGAATTAGTGGCGGCGACGTAAACCATGAATCCGAACAGTGTTTGGATTCAACTGATCGAATTCGATCACTTTCCTTCTTACCTCCACCATCAATGAGCACCATGCTCAGGATGGCCCCGGTTATCAGTAGCAACGATACGGCAGCATCAACCGACTTTGAGTCGTTGCGTTGTATCGGGGAGACCGATTTTCCATCATCTTCTATGGAGACTGACTTTGCGTCGTCTCCCTTCGACCTCTCACCAAGCCGCTGCACCCCTCCAGGACGAATCGCTGCGTAATCCCCAGACAACGGGTAGCAGATCATCAAATATGCTGTCGTTGAGACTGTCACCGCGACTCATAAGATCCCTGCGAGGGCAAGAGCAGGAGGATATCGCACTTTTCTCCCGGCAGAAGGACAGAGAGCTACATCAAATGAGCAGCACTGGGGCAACAACCTAGGTATGTGCTTCTTTTCAATGTTGACTTACACGGCCTCGACGGTGTTGAACGACGCCGCCGAGGTCTTTGACCATTCGTTCTAGATCCAATATCCGGAAAATTCAATCATCATTGCGCCTTCTGTGCGCTTAGCCTACGGACAACATATACCACCAGCTCTTTACCAGCACCCTATCCATAGACAGCAGCAGGCTCTGCAAGGATGCAAGCAGGTGGAAGTGGCGTCGTCGTCTGCTGGCGCCGGTGCTTTCAGTATGTTTCTGTTTATTGTTTACACTCTGGTTTACTCAACTCATTCTTTTGCGGGAACCCACCTGGAATAAGCCCGTTGTCGCTGTCCCAAGCGTCGACGAGCTCGTTGTGTATGTCCGATCCGAACGATTGATCGAAGCTGGTTCCCTCCCACCACCATCAAGCCGTTCTTTCGCTAGTCAACCCCGTCACTATTCAACAACGTTTATGCTCCGTTTTACGCCGTGCTGTCTGCTGATATGCGGCATCGCCAATGTGCTGCCCTTTTGCTGTATTTTATTACAGCAGCAATAATGGCGACTACGATGCTACGAAACGGCCGTCACCGCCACTGCGACCGTTACAAGTCCACAACCATGACCCCGGGGACAGCGTCGACGAGCTTGTGCCTCGGAACCCTCCGCCTCCTACATGCTCGTCCGTCGACACCCCTACTAGTACTTTTGGAAACAGATATCATACGTATTTTTTCTTGTAATTTTTTCATTCATTCATGTCCACTAGTATTGCCCATGGCAACGACGGCGACAGCGATAGTGATGTGGCATCAACGGCGATGCGTAAGCCCCACCAACGTGGGCGGCACGCATCACTCCCATTCGAGTCCTCTTACTTCTGCCTCGCTCTGCACTCCAATAACGATGCACTGGGCAATCGCGCACGGCACCTCGACCCAATGAAGAGAGCCGTTCTTGCACCATCCAAGCTAAGCATGGATTTTTTTCGAATCTTCGAAGGCACGGATGAAATCCTGCAGGTCGTTGGAGATGCCGCTATGATTTGGGATTTTGACGGCGTTGCTATGGTATGCTAGGCAAGCTGGCCCGGGAAGAAGGAAGAACGAGTTGCTTCGAAGGTACGTTTTGTGCCAATGTTTTTCGCCCATTTGCTGAGCCTCGAACACGGTTATAGTAGTTTCGTGTTCAATTAGTCCTTGATATCCGCCATTTTTCTCGCATCAACGTCTCACCCAAGAAGCTGCGCTGGACTGCCCACCCAAATACAACGTATCAACGACTACAAGCCTCTCCGTCAACCATTACCCGCATTTGGCCACAGCGAAGCGTGCTTCGAATTTCCGGCGACTGTGTTCCATCATCCAGATGAGTCGCACACCCTCGCGCAGATACCCTCGCCAGATCCAGATCACATCAATGGATTGGCGAGGCACTGATCCCATTCATCGCAGCACGGACATAACCCCGCGGCTCCTTCATTACCGCCACTTTCATTCCATACGACGGGGCCACAGCTTCGCGGGACATGCCAGAGAGCCCGACGAACTCTTCCTCTCACCAAGTCATTTCCTGACTGCTCGCGATCATCTCCACACCTCTTGCATCGACTGTGCGCCTCTCGCTTCCCTCTGGACTGCACACTGCAGATGAGTGGACTCTGGGACGAACTCATGTAAGCCTCGACGACGACTGCTGGTACAACCGTTGGGGATGCCCGTCTGCAGTACTCACACATCTACCATCACCCGGAGGCTCTGATACGTGTTTCACCACCTTGATGTCGCATCTTTCTGACCATTGGCACACTAGTATGTGGCTAGCAAGCACAAGGGCAATATTATCATCAGCAACTGGATACAGCTCAACGACACAGGAATCAGTCTAGTGACAGATGTAGATTCCCCTTTTGATACATGCTCTACATATAGTATATATACTATGTAGTTAAATTATATATATTATGTGCATTTTCCTCCTTGTTTGAGCTTTGTTGAGTTTCACAACAACTTGTAGCAACATAAGACAGGTATATCGGCACATATAAGTGTAAGATGTTATACGAGGGTTAGGTACTTGTGATTCACTCCGCGCGTGGTTACTTTTACTGTTACGATTAGATTACGATTTTCCTCTTTCGGTTACGATGACTCATGAGTATTACAATACCTCATGTACTTACATGCACGTACAACGTGCTGTAGAATTCACCTTTTTACCATCATCTTCATTCTCAACGTTAGTCAACGCCGAGTAACGATAACTGGTAGATCCTCTGAGCTCTTTAAAGCAACTAACACCACTACAGGTTCTGGACCTATACCGGCTTTACTTTTCTTCTTCTTGTTTCTGTACACGAACGCGTACACCTCAGTTCCGCTCGGACGCACCCGGGAAGAATGCCCTCGCGTAGGCTATCGTTCCGTACGATACCCTACAAAGGTGGACACATTGGGAACTTCCCAATGTAGTCCAAGAACTATCATACAAGCAATCTTGCTGCTTATTACGAGCTTGCCCACGAATACACCCATCCTAACACGTCAATTCCCTTTCCTACCCATCCTAACACGTCAATCCCCTTTCCTAACGATCCAAACACTCCCAAAAATTCGAAAGTCATGTCGGAAGGAGATTCCACCCGACTAGTTCGCCCAGGCATGGAATACGGGTATGGACTCTCGGACATGGCTGGAATCGAAGCCGACGACACTACGGGACAGACTATGTGGGGTTCCGTATTCGTAGACCTACTATGCTACAATGGCACGAACGACTTTGCGCTATCCCACGCTACGTGGAAAGCCCTCCAGAAATGACTGGCCATGGACATTTGTACTTTCGCAAGTATATAGAGCAATTCAAGCGAGGCGTTAACCCTCTTTCCCCCGCTTCTACGAACTCAGATCTGTATAGCGATTTCAACGCCGCTGAATCCCCTTCTTCCAAGATGAAGGCTCTATACGCGAACATTCCCGTCACCAAGAACAGTTAACCTCGCCAGGATGGCGTGTGCTGGATTCAAAGCGCTGGGCCACTATCGTCCCGCCTCCATCCAAATTTGTCTCCGAATTCTGACTGGACCCGTATGCACACTTAGGTGGTGCTAGGGAGAAAGGAGGAGTCAAGCCAAAGAAGTCGGAGCCATCTCGAGAAAAGTCACCCGTACAAAGCTCATCCTCGTTGCCTCCAAAAGGACAAGAAGGATACTCTCACGCTCTGTTGTCCCCGAAAAGACCTTCTGTTCTACAACCCGACATTTCATCCGTACATGCTATAGGAACTCTCTCTCCCCCCAAAAGGAGTCCTGTGGGAATACCGAAGTAAGTGACAAGACCGTTAAGTTTGTTGACCCGCTCGAAGAAGAAAATTCAAGCGTTAAAACAATTCAAGAATCTTCTCGGACCGGATCCAAAGGAAAAGAAAGGTCGAGTTCAGACCACCCGACTCCGCTACACTCCCCTATCCTACAAACTTTCCCGCCTTTAAGCGCGAATAATCCTACCACTCCCTCCTACGCTACCAACCCTCCTTCTTACCCTGATCTTAGTTCGAGTACCAACCTGAATACAAGCTGGATCAAACCGGGCGTCAGCCTGTTCGGGACGGTTCCCTCGTCTTCATCCGCTCAACCCGCGCCTAGCATCTTTGGGAAATGAGTATTCCCCCTTTCAAGCCTCCCGTCACATCTACTCCCATGTCTTCGAAACCGAGTTCGTTCCCGAATCCCATTGGAACCGGTAGTCAGACGACAATCAAGAAAGGCGACAAAGGTGAGAGAGGTGATAAAGGACCCGTAGGCGATAAAGGAGTAAAAGGCGAAAGAGGAGATGACGGCAGAAGAGGAGAGAAAGGAGAGAAAGGCGACAAAGGCGATAAGGGTGACTCGGGGGACAGAGGAGAAAGAGGTCCACAAGGGAATGTAGGCCCCTCAGGTTTACCAGGTCCACGGGAGAGAAGGGCCCTCCAGGAGATGGAGGAGGAGGAGACGACGGTCCTAACAGTGAAGGTTCGAAAGGTTACGGGAACGAACCTTATTTGAAAAACGAGATCAAAATCGAAGACCTTCCGAAATGGAATGGCGAGCATGCCTCTGCACTAGCGTACTTTTGGAGAATTCTGCACCTCGCCTCCCTAGGAGAGAAAGTTCAGAAGAATCTTGGGCATGGATGTGGAAAACGCTGGAAGCCGATAGCGAGGTATACCAATGGTACACTTTACTTTCGGACGCAGACAGACAATCCATGCGCGACGACTATACCGAATTCATTGACGCTGTCAAAGAAGATTGGCTTGGGTCAGAATGGGTGCTAGAAATGCAACGCACCATGGAGATACAGACTTTCCGTCAAAAGGAACACGAGAACGAAAGCCCTGCCGGATTCATAGGTCGCCGTACAATGTTCATACGACTACTCTGTAAACTGGACGCAGACTCTAGAGAGGAAGTCGAAATGATTATGATGAAAGCTCCTACGGCATGGAAACCAGTGCTGCACCTAGAAACCATAGAATCCACGCGACAGCTTCTAGCTCGCGTTATTGAACACAGACGAACGCTGACCTACGCGTTCGCCCGAGACAAAGGACCAACGATGTCGGCAGCCTCCTTGGCACCGTTACTACAATCCTTAGGTGTTCAAATGAATCCTCGATTTCGGTACAACAGACCGGATAAGCGGGCGGCGAACATGACCATCTTCGAAGCGTTGGATACTGAGATCCCCGAGCCCATGAACGATATCAATGAGCCCACAGAAGAAATAGAGATCTTCAATTCCGAAGTCGGCGCAGAAGACGATTTTGTTCTGAAAAGCGCACTACAAGTCGTCAGAAAAGCGTTCAACGAAGGCGTAAAACGTTCCTATCCGTTTGAAAAAGACGACAGCGTCATGACCAAGATGGGAAAGCTTCCTCCGTCACCCTGTCGAGCGTGCGGTAGTAAAAATCACTGGAACAAAGAATGTCCACACTGGAACCTGTTCATAACGCGACAAACTTCTAAAGTGAAATCAGCGAAGCTTTCAGAGTCTAGTCCCTTCGCAAAGGATCCGCCGCAAGTAGAACGAGCGTACGACATGGCCTATCAAGTATTACTATCTCAAAAGATGGTGGATTTGGACAAGCTAGCAGCGGACACCCAACAGGATTTTGAAGAGGCAGTTCTGAAAGCGTCAGCTGAGAGAGAACGTAAGCCCTATGTCGACAATTCGTGGAGGATTGAAGTAGTCGATGACGACGATGATGACGAGGAAGAATCATCCGACTGCTCCTTATCCCCTAAGGACAAAGATCGCGACTTAGAGAAAGTCGAGGAATTTTGGACTAACGAGGACTATGATGATGAGCAGATGCTCCGGAGAATGAGATCCCATTCTCGAGCGCCGCCTCAAAGTCACCTTCCCACGAAGGAAGGGGTGCCACCAGACAAAGGGAAGGACGAATCAAACTGTCCAGAAACTCCTACATGGCCAACGGGACACGAGAGCGAAGATCTATGGACGGGGAACGCAGTCAGAGAAGGCCTAGACGTCGAAGTAGAGGCAGAGGAAGAGGAACCACGAGAAAACGAGACTCCGATTGATCCTCCGCTCAACGAAGAACCTTTTGTGATTAAACCTCGTCGCAAACGTGCTTCAGGATGCTCAGCCGTAGGGGTGTCAGTTCTTTCCATGAAAGGACCGATCGGGAGCAAAGACGGACCCGTAATCGATCAACGTTTAGATTCTTGCGCGAATATCAGTCTATTATCCATGGAAGTCTACGAGACATTGAGACATAAACCGACGATACGCACCGGCAAGAAGATGATGCTATGGCAGCTAACGGACAAGACGAAAGCTATCCAAGGCTACTGTGACCTACCCCTTTTCGTGCAAACAAGAGAGGGAGCGATGGTCGAAACCACAGTGGAAGTTTTCTTAGTACCCGGCATGTCAGTCCCATTACTGCTTGGCGAAGATTACCATATCAATTACGAGCTGTCGGTGACAAGGTCAATCGAAGAAGGGACTTCTATCCATTTTGGCAACACGAAATTTGTGGTCGCTGCGCAAGCCGTAAACAACACGGATGATTGGAAAAATCTGCGAGCCAGTGCATACGGAATCGCTCACTTCCTGAAAGCAAAGTTACATCGGAGACAGCAAACCAGAAGACGTCGAATCAAGGAAAGAGACTTACAGTACAAGGGAACTGTGCGCGCTGCCAAGGACTATCGAATCAAGGCGCATTCATGTGTCAACGTCGAGGTAGAAGGATATTTCGCCGAAGACGAGGAATTCATAGTCGAGCGCGGGCTCTTACCTCTCAAAGGATCCATGTACCTCGCAACCCCGAATGTTCTTCTGACCCCTAGCTATCGAAGAGTGCCTATAATGAACCCTACCGACCATCCACGAATGGTGAGGAAGGGAGAAATAGTGGGCAGCATCTCAAAAGCCGACGAATTCTTCGATATAGCGAAAAACGAAGAAGACGTACTACGATATCAAGAGATGACGGAGAAGATAAAAGCGGTGGTCGAAGCGAACCTTGCTATGCAAGATCCAGAGACAACGGATCAAGCGGAACCAGGACCCGAAGAGGACGACATGGGTCCCAAGACTGCCGCTATGCCCGACGACACCATCTACCCGTCGAAAGACCTGAGAGAGCTGATCGATATCGGATCCTTGCCAGAACATCTGACTGAGAAAGGCTGGGCGGTCCTAGAGAAACACCAAGACGTGTTTGGATTTGACGGTCGACTAGGGAACGTAGCCGCTAAAGCGAAAATCAGACTGAAGGATGATACCCAACCTATCAGTGTTCCCATGTATGCTACCTCTCCAGCAAAAAGAGAGCTAATCGACAAACAGATCGACACATGGATTCATCAGAAGGTGATCGAACCCTCGAGATCCCCTTGGTCAGCCCCCGTGGTAATCGCGTACAGGAACGGAAAACCACGATTTTGCATTGACTACCGCAGAATTAACGCTGCCACTGTACCGGACGAGTTTCCAATACCGCGACAGACAGAAATCTTGGCCGCGCTAACAGGAGCGCAAGTATTCTCAGCCTTAGACGCTTTATCGGGGTTCACCCAGTTGGACATGTCGGAAGAGGACGTCGAGAAGACAGCCTTCCGAACACATAGAGGGCTGTTCCAATTCCTTCGCATGCCGTTTGGGCTAAGAAATGGACCATCTATATTCCAAAGGTTGATGCAAGGAATCCTATCCCCTTATCTATGGAGCTTCTCGTTAGTATACATTGATGACATTGTCGTGTATTCCAAAACGTACGAAGAGCATATCGACAACCTTGACCAGGTGTTAGGAGCTATACGGAAATCGGGACTAACTCTTTCGCCAACCAAATGCCACTTCTTCTACGACTCTATCCTGTTACTCGGGCATCAAGTCTCAAGACTAGGCCTATCCACGCATGAGGAGAAAGTCCGGGCCATTCTGGAACTAAAACGACCAACGAAAATGTCAGAGTTGCAGACGTTTTTGGGAATGGTCGTTTACTTTACCCTCTTCATCCCCTTCTTCTCAGACATATGCGGTCCCCTGTTCGACCTTTTGAAAAAAGGGAAGAAGTGGACCTGGGGAGTCGAGGAAGAACAAGCATTCCAGGCGGCAAAGAAGGCCCTACAAGAGGCGCCTGTACTAGGACACCCCGTGGAAGGCTTGCCCTATCGTCTATATTCTGACGCCTCAGACGAAGCCTTGGGATGCGCGCTTCAGCAAGTCCAGAAGATGAGAGTCGGAGACTTGAAGGGAACCAAAGCCTACAACGTGTTGAAAACCGCCTGGGACAGCTCGCTTCCAATGCCTAGGATGTTTATCAAGCTGGGGGACAAAGAAGACAGTTCGGCTTACGCTCAGGAATGGGGGACGGATTTCGAGTCATCGGAAGTATGGGTTGAACGAGTGATAGGGTACTATTCGAGGAGATTCAAAAGCGCAGAAACACGATACTCCACCACGGAACGCGAAGCACTAGCAGCGAAAGAAGGATTAGTACGCTTCCAACCGTTCATTGAAGGCGAACGTATCTACCTGGTGACGGATCATTCCGCTCTACAATGGGCCAAGACCTACGAGCACACCAATCGGAGGTTAGCCGCCTGGGGAACCATATTCTCAGCGTACGCACCTGGATTATCCATAATCCATCGCCCAGGGCGTAAACACAGCAATGTGGACCCCTTGAGCAGAATCCCGCGCGAAGCCCCAGAGCATACGTCCCCTCCGAAGGATCCTCAGACAGACGCGCTGAAAGCGAATATGGATCTGAACGAAAGTCAAGAGCCCGCTTGGATACGACCCACGGCCGAGAAAATGGCGGCGGCAGTGACAAGACAGCAAGCCCGAACAGCTGACAATGCCGGGGGGACAGACAACCTAGAAGGAGGTTCGCTGAGGGAGGATCCTAAGCCAAAACGACCAACAGCGAAGAAGGCGAAGAGAAAACGTATGACGCCATCATCAGCTGAGCGGGACGAACCGAACGATTACAGAGATCCGGAAGACTGGCATGCAGCTAGAGAAGCCTACAAGAAGGCGGACGCTCCTGTACCTACTCTACACGTCAATTTCAGTAAGGCGTTAATCGAGAGATTCATCACCGGGTACCAAAACGACCCACAATTCGCCAAAATCTATCTGTCATCCCCGACAGCGACAGACCGTTGGGATCCCAACCAGCGTTTCTTCAAGGAGACGAATGGACTGCTGTATTTCAGAGACGCGGACTATGTTGCGAGACTTTGCGTACCACGAAGCCTGAGATGGGAAATCATCAAGGAAGCGCATGAGAATCCCATGGAAGCAACTCACATGAGTGCAGAACAGCTGTGGAAGAAAGTCGCTCCTCGATTTTACTGGCATCGCATGAAGGTCGACCTAGAATCATTCGTGAAATCATGCGACGTCTGTCAAAAAATCAAGAGCAAAGCCTTTACACGGTACGGCTTTCTAATTCCGAGCCCAATTCCTACCCGACCGTACGAATCCGTATCAATGGACTTCGTAGTAGACCTTCCCTGGTCGAACGGGTACAACGCTATTCATGTGGCCGTCGACAGATTGTCAAAACACGCGACGTTTACTCCCACCAATACCGGTTTAAACGCCGAGGAATTTGCGAGATTGTTCACGAGAGAAATTATCTGCAGGTTCGGATTACCAACTAGCATATTCTGCGACAGGGATCCGAAGTGGACTGCTCAGTTTTGGCGAGAGATTGCGAAGTTCCTGAAGATTGACATGTCCTATTCATCCTCACATCATCCGCAACACGATGGTCAGACCGAAATAGTCAATCGGTGGCTGGAAGTTCTCCTTAGAGCATTTGTATCAGATAACAAGGAAAACTGGTCAAACTGGATCAAATTGCTAGAGTTTGCTTACAACGCCCACGTCAATGCATCCACTGGCTGCTCGCCATTCCGACTACTCCTAGGTTTCCAACCCTTATCCCCACTCGACGTGAAGTATCCTACGGATCGGACCATAATCCGTCAGTACTCATTTTCGAAAGAAGGAGAAGCGTACCTCGAAGAATTGAACGTACTACGCGAGAGCGCCAGACGATCCATTGCGAAAGCCCAGGAGGAGCAAAGGAAAGCTTACAACAAAGGCAGGAAAGAATTCCCCGACCTTCTTCCAGGATCCAGAGTGCTCGTAAATCCTCATAGCCTCGAATGGAGCGAGAGCAAGGGAAAAGGTGCGAAACTAGAAGCACGCAATATAGGACCATTCGAAGTCCTGGAGAAGATTAACCCAAAAGTCTATCGACTTAAAATGGGCGACAATTATCCGGGATTTCCAGTATTCAACGTTGACCATCTCAAACCCTACATCGAGAGTCCAAAAGAGATTGGGAACAGGACGCAGATGCCACTCTCCAGAACGAAACCACCATCAGAAGAATTTGACGTGGAGGCCATAATCGGACACAGAAGGTCAGGTCGCTCCATAACATATCTAGTCCGGTGGGAAGGCTTCGGACCACAATTCGACACTTGGCAAACGGCCAACGACCTGAAAAATGCGCCGGAAATCCTAAGGGAATACAAGCGCAAGGAAGGTCTCTAGAATTGTCGTCGCGGGAAGAGAAAGAGTTATTTATAACTTCGGAACCTTTAACTTATCTTATCAATCGCCCTCGTGACTTACAGGACATGGCGGCGAGGACGACATGCAGTCTACACGAGGCTGTCCGTCTTTCATTCTTCCTTCCCCCCATCATCAGCACGGACTGCGACGCTCAAAACCACGAAAAATCGATAGACACCACCTGTAGGAACGTCCATTCTCTCCTCAGCCCGGACTCAACCCTTCCCTTCTCTCATCTGCAGAGAGAGACATTTTACGCGAACGAGGAACGTGCGGAAACAGATCACTGTCTTTGCTACGGAACCCGCGCGTCTTGCAAGCGAGAAGATCACTTCCCGAGTGCGAGATATGTCTTATCTCTTTCAGAACGAGTCAGGGAGAGTCCCTCCGGTCCATCGATTCCAGTTTGACCGATCCAACTTTATCGGTTACAACAGTGCGCGGGCCCCTTTGATGCTATACCCCTTGTGCTATCAGAAGCTACACCAACGAGATCCTGATATCCCCTTCTTCGACATCTCTCTCATCGGCGAACCAGAACTCTTCAAGCCGAGCAGTCCCTGGGCTCCCTTCTACGACCCGACCAAGTCGTCAACCATCTGGTACCTCAACCACGTAGGGTCAGCGCGCGCAGCGTTTTCAGAACAGGACGAGGGATGGGTAATTCCTACCGAATGGGCCGACACGGCTCATCGAGATCTCGAGTCGGCGAAGGAATTGGTTCAAGCCTTTCGTAACCACTACCCTATTCCTCGCAATCATCCATACCCAGGACCTCTTAAACCCGGCGCTCTCCACATATCCTTCGCAGACCGTTGTCAAGCCGAGACCGCCGCGGGCTTCGCAAAGTGGTCTATGAACAACAGCTACGCGTTCGTGTCCTGGTGCACGAGCGTGTTTCCCAACTGGAAGCAGAAACTCCCGTCCAACGTCGTCAATTCCATCATAGCTCTGAAGATCGAGTCTCGACCTAAACGCGGAATCCTTTCGAGGCCCCGGAAGGATTTCCGCATTCTCAACGTGCCTTTATGGATGTCGAGAGGAGTTCCCTTTTTTGCAGAATGGGAGGATAGTATGTCCACTGAGCCACGTTACGCGAAGCTCAACCCCGATACTATCACCGCGTACCATACCGCTTGTCGTAATCTGAATCGAACTCCTCTTATTTCCGAACTCTCGATCTCCCCTCAACAGCAACGCTTCCTCTCCGAATCCAGTCAGTATTTTCAACCTGACATGACTACCCCTTGGCCCGGAAAGAAAGGCGGGGTATATGTCAAGGACACCGACAAGCTTTTCCTCCAGCAAAGGCAGGGCTGGCGGCTGCGCGAAATCACCGGTGATGGAGATTTTCAAAAGATCATCAAGAAGCTGTACAACCACGACAAGACGTGGAAGGATGGGGGACGGCGCGTAGTATTTTGGCCGTTCGACCAATACGTATACCATCCCGTCAACGACAAGTCCGACCTCGCCCTGCGCGACAACTGGATGAACAAGCTGATCCGTAACGGTAGCGGAGAATTCACCTACAACACTTTCGAGCTAGCCAGATACGAGTTTGGACCTCGAGAAGGCCAATTCTTCAGCCCATTGTCGGGCAACGAAACCAGTCCCAGCGTCGCACTCTATGACTCCGAATTCCCTTATCCAGCATGTTTCTATTACACAGACGACAACGGGGAAATTTTCATTGACTCCGCCGTAGAAGCTATAATCGATTGGGAAAACCTCGGATACCTGACCGCGGGCGCTCCTCTACCTCCCAAGACCTCTCAAGAAGACAACGAGATGCACTACGCTTGGGAAGAACCAGACAACGAGGACCAAGCAATTCCAGATGTCGAGGAAGTCAAAGTTCCTAGCCTCGCGGAGCGCATGAACTTGAAGGCAGATACAGGATCCGACAAACAAGAAGGGCCCTCATCCCAGGACAAAGGGAAAGAAGTCGACCCGTCGGAGAAACCTCATCAGTCTCGAGGTTCGAAGCGATCTCGGCCTTCTTCTCGTTCGAAATCTTCTCAAGCCAAAAAGCCCGACCCAATCCAGGTGTCGCAGTCCAGAGGTTCCGATTCGGATGCAAGCTCGGACGTGGACTTTATAGCTCCATCCCCGAAAAAGGCACGAAAGGTTCCAATGGGAACGTCTACAGACAGACCAAGCTGGATGGACGACCCCATTGCCGAGGCTCCGCCCTACTTAGGCGGAATCCGCCCTGACTTCGTAGTACGCGTCATGGATAAGCCAAGCCTACCAGGAAGGGATGACAAGGTCTTCGCTTCCGACCCGTCATTCAAAAATCTTTGCATGAACTGGCTAGCATTTTGTACTCCTCAATCTCCAACCCTCATCAACGCTTGCTCGGACGCGGACATGTGGAATCAGGATTGGCTCAAATCCGCGACTCTACACGTTCCGGCCGGAACCCTAGTCGTCTTGAAAATCTGGGCCAACGTCTGGCCGGCTACTCACACGATTGCCTCGCTGCTAATTATGGCGTACCGTCATAACCTTCCCTTCGCCTTGTCATGGGATCGTCCCTTCCTGGACAAACATATGACTCGAAGCGCGCCAGTCGACAGAAAGACGCGACTTCTAGCAGGCAACAATTTCAGAGAAGGATTTCAAGAGCGACGGTTGGAGTACGGTAACGGCGGCGAAGACTTCCTGACGAACTGGTTGCAAACCCTCGCGGACATCGGGGAACGTCCACACATGCAAGCCGTCGTCGCCGAAGGAGGTCTCTATGCGTGGATCATGGCAAGATGGATGGGCTTTGGCTACTGGGAACGCAATCTTCAGGGCCCTTCCCCGGTACTTACTCACCACGTACTCGGCGTTAGCAACTCTCGGGAAATCGACAGGGGCACGCAAACGATTCGCGAGAAAATCACGCAGAGCGAGAAGAACATGATCGTGGGCCTAGTCGAAGTCAACAAAGACAAGGAAACCAAGAGCCTGTACCCGACAACGCCACTCCTCGAAGAAGCCTGGTTCTACAAGTCGAAGATTTGGAACCGTACTTGCGACAAGGTGATGAATCACATTTCCGAGCTGATCGAGAAACGGGAATGGGAACCGAAGTCACACAACGAATGGCGAAGATTTTTACGAAGTCTAGCCATGCGTGAGGACTACCAGATGGAATACGTACCCACGGAGAAGGATTTGCGATACGGAGAACGAATGGTGAAGGCGGCTTTCCCTCACGAATGGAATGGCAGCAAGATCAAGGACATTTTAATTCCTGAACGGTTCGCGGGATTGACCCACAAGTAGGGGGACATTGTAAGATGTTATACGAGGGTTAGGTACTTGCGATTCACTCCGCGCGTGGTTACTTTTACTGTTACGATTAGATTACGATTTTCCTCTTTCGGTTACGATGACTCACGAGTATTACGATACCTCATGTACTTACATGCACGTACAACGTGCTGTAGAATTTACCTTTTTACCATCATCTTCGTTCTCGACGTTAGTCAACGCCGAGTAACGATAACTGGTAGATCCTCTGAGCTCTTTAAAGCAACTAACACCGCTACAGGTTCCGGACCTATACCGGCTTTACTTTTTCTTCTTCTTGTTTCTGTACGCGAACACGTACACCTCAGTTCCGCTCAGACGCACCCGGGAAGAACGCCCTCGCGTAGGCTATCGTTCCGTACGATACCCTACAGGGCCTTCTTATATACTATACTATTACGACTATATGTTCACAAAAATTTAATTTTTTTGACCTTCCCATGCCCGATAAGTGATCGGAGGCGTTTTTCGGTGTCCGGTTAAGAGATAAGGACCTCCTGTGACATGTGACGTGAACATCTGGTCGTAATAGTACAGTATATTAGACATCTACTTTACATACCGCTACCATCTCGCTATCATTTCGCTATCATTTCGCTGTCATTTGTAAGTCCCTGAATCGATCACATGCATCGAGAATCATATTGAATGAATGTGTGGCGTGAGTTGTTGCGGATTTACTGCAGTGTAAGAGATAACTTCCGAAAATGGTTTAGTAATTAACCGAGCTAGAGCCAGTAGACGGCGAGGCGGGCGGCGGGGACGTGAGGGTAGGCGGGAGAATTTCCTGATTGGAAATTCCAACCATGATGTCGATTTTACCCCGAAAAGGGTACCAGAAGGATGAGAAGTCAATTACAGAGGTTTTGGCAACGCAAAATGAGGGCGGGAATGGCGCGGCGGGATGCGGGTATGGCGGCACTGCCTGGTTGACCGGGTACCGGGTCCGAATACCGGCTATGAGGCCAGTTACCCGAAGTGCGCCACGCTCGGCAGCATCCCCTGGACCTAGTAATAGCATTCCAGGGTCCCCTGTGATGCTGCCGTGGCTCGCCGTCATGCAGAGCACCTGCTGGTATGGCCGCACACCCCCCGTACTGGCGAGGAGGGTAGGGAATAACTAATTGTTACCCCCTTCTAAGATAGAGCTAACAACTAGTTATTCCGCCCTGTGGATAGAGCGGAATAACTAGTTGTCCTTAGTGCAGAGGGTGTCCCCCTCGGAGAATTCGAACCTCCTGAGGTACCTAACTAGTGAGGGGGACAAATGAAAACACTGGAGGATTCGTAATACGCGTCTTGTCGTCGTCTGATCTGAGCGCTCGAGGGAACAGTATCTGCGTGGTCTGTGTCGTCAGCGCTAAATCTCGACGAACAACGCTGCATTGAGGCTTTCGGCCCAGGAAGACGACCTCGACAGAACTAATTGTCGGTAATGAACACAGTGTCGTAGCTGGTGTGCAGCGCGGGGGTCATTTGGATTCTGACTGCCTGCGGGGGTGGATCATTTTTGAGCAGGAAAAACAGACAAAAGAGCACACCAAGGTAAGCATCGTCGCCAGCAGACGACATATGGTGTGAAATGCCACCCAAGCATGTCTCGACCCAGTCTACTATGTCGCCATCATTTCATCTGTTAGCGAGTCCTCTGTCGTTTAATTCGTCACTGCGCGCTGCTTCAGACGTGGGTTGAGATTTTCCGTGGCACATATTAAAATAGAGAGGGCTGCCTGCCAACCAGGGCTTACGCTGAGAAAAGGCATTGGCGTCGTGTCGAGAGTATTTACTGGGGGCTAAAAAAATTAGGAACGGGGCAAAGAAGGAGCGACAACGCACCTTGCGATGTCGTTGTCGCCGGTAGATGAAGATGACGACGGTCTCCAGCAGGACATTGGTTTCATTCCGCCTCTGCTCGCGGTCCAGTCAGCATCAGTGAGGAGCATCCTGCAACAATAGCACAGGAATCGAAAGTCATGAGAGCGTGAAATGGGATGGGCGGGGTTGATTGTCGTGGTGAGAGGAAAAGATGGGTTGCCCGATTGGGACAGCCTCCTCGTTGTGAATGTTGACAACGGCGCTGCAGTGTGGAATTAGGCTGGTGGAAGTAGGCAAAGGACAATCGTAGGCAGCTGGAGATGTCATGTCAAAGTGGGAGAAGGTAGTGGGTGCTAACACTAGATGTAATCGGGCACGACACTGGCAACGTCGGGCATTCATAGCTGCCAGAATGACTTCAATGCATTTACTTTCAATACTAAACAAGGCCATGTATCCTATAGCAAAGAACAGCGGCACAGGGCATCCGAGGTGGGGAGAATTGTAGATGTGGACGTTCAGATGCAGACACCAGCTAACGCAACTACCTGAAGCATTCAGTTCATTAGACTTTAATGAGACTTAAACTCACTACCTATAGTTAGCAGCCCGTACATTTATACAGTTGTAGAGTATATTAAAATATAAATTTATAAGATATTTTTGAGGCCTCAGAAGCCCGACGTCCCGAATGCTGCCCTCCTGATGCCGATCAGATATTCACAGTTTATTGGACTTCTTTGGACTTTAATTGGACCTATTCAATATTACCTCGTCTCTTTCAGTGGTGACCTTGAGGTTTGTGACGTCTTGAAGAATGACCCCCTGCGACAATATTCTGATTAACTCGGGCTGCTTTGCTCCCGCCGTTCCACACGCTGAGTACTCCAAAATAGGATTTTTCATTGGACCGAAACGATTGCTGCGATAGCGAGCTAGGGATAGCACTGAAAAATCTGTAAGTTAAGAAAGTCGAAAGAAACAGATTAAACCTCATTTAAGAATTTTTTCTGAGCTCTTCATGCTCCTGTTTGCCTGCCTATACTGTATAATTACTATCTTATCTTCACATAACGCGTCACGAGTACCTGTGAAATGAAGATCTGGGTTACTTATAACGCATAACGGCCAAAATTTGGACTGAGGTAAGGCCCAAAATAGAAATTTTTTGGCGCGGCAGCTATTGCCGCCGCTCCCGCCTGCCCATATAAGGAAATCAGACCCTAAATGAAGATGTAGTCTAGTGAAGATGATGCATAACTCATCACACCCCATGAAGATAAGGTCGAAATTATACAGTAGCCCACGCTAAAATATTTTGAGTGTGGAAGGCGGGCTTTGGCAGTGAATAATTGGTTGATTACACTTTGCAGGGGGCAAATAAAAGCAACTGCTAAATAGATAGCTAAATATATAATTTATGAAATAAATTACATTCTAATAAATGCTATATTTTTCCTTTGCTAAATTAAGTGCATCAAACTTGTATTTCCTACTTGAATATAATAATATTTATATTCATCGAAATTTTAGCCCACAAAATATTTTTTGTATATTTTAAATACAAATTTCAGAAAATATAAAAACTCTAAACTGTAAGTAGCCAAAAATCTCTGGTCAATTTTTAGATTTAGACTTAAATTTCGTATATTGTAATAATTCCCTTTATGATCTGATAAAGAGATAACTAAATTTTGCCTTTGACCTCTGTGAAATAATAAATTTAGCGCTAGAAAAAATAAATGGGTGCTCAAAAGGTGCTCAGAGGATGCCCAGAGGGCACTTAAAGGGCACTCAGAGAGCACTCAGAGGGCACTCAAAGGATGTACTAAGGGCACTTAAAGGACATACTAAGGGCACTGTGAGGGTGCTATGTGGGCCTTGATTGACCCTCCTCATTATATTCTGTCCCGAACCAATCTGTGTTCTCGACATAAAACCTCTCAAAAGCAATGATCATTTCATCATATCCACACATATATACCCATACCTCCTATACCGCTTCCTCTCCGGCATATCCATTCAATCGGTACTCCCGTCGACTCCATCGAGAAGCCAGAAAAGGATGGTATCGGCGCTCTGTCAAAGGTGTTTTCCCCCACCGCCTCGTTTTGAGATGAGAGTGGATGTGTATCCTTCGCCTATGAATGAACGACTTGGGAAATCGAACAAAATAGAGCGCTTGTCGAAGTCACTCAGGCTGTTCCAAGTCGCAAACGTCGCTCGAACTATGCTGCTTGAAACCGTTGATCCAGCGCTAATCGATAATCCCTCCCCCACAAATTTGCTCACCTGGCTGTGCAATTTCGCGTTTCGCATTTGGAATCAAGCCCTTCTGCAATGTGCTGTACGACTCACACATGTATATGCCCTGCGTAAGGCGGTTTGTTTATTTATTTGAGCAGGGGTGTTGGTAACCTGGTCTCAGCTCCGTCGGTCTCTTCACAACCGCCCTACTCGAAATGTAAGGCTGAGGATATACTGTACCGTTTCGACCGTAAGTTCGTAACCAGGCACAACACCCGGAATTACCATATTTGGATGCTCCCGCGGGAGCGAAAATTTCCTTTTTAAGCCTTACAGACCCTGAAAATAAGGTCTGTGATGCGTTATGCTTTATCCTAAGTTAGGTTTTCGACCGCACGTTACGCGTTATGCGAACATGCAGTCAAAACGGTACAGTAGTAGTGAACCATCAAGACAACTATACAGAGAACATGTGGTAAAGCCCAACCCAGTGTCCCAAGATTTTGGCAGTTAGGAGGCCTTCGCTCAGCTACGAGCACAGCAGCGAAGGTTACTGCTCCCTTTTTGAGGATGCGGTGTGATCGCTGGGATGGTGGCCGAGACAATTTATTCAGTGTGTTTTGAGTCCCTTCAAGTCGAATGCCAAGGACCGTAGGACGATGTTTGGATAAGAGTCCGCCGTTTGGCGGGAACATTCCAGATGTCGCTTGCTATCGGGGCTCGAGAAAGCTGTTTCGCATCTCTGTGGCCGCTTGGTGGGGGTGGCAGCAATATCTCAACTTTTAACTGTTCGGACCGGGAGCACAGGTTCTTGCAATACCGCCAGCTGGGCAGCAATCTTGATGTTCTCCATGGGGGCGGTTGGAGCATGATATAGGCAGCATATATGTCATCAGTGCGACTTGACTGACCCAGGCCCTCACAGTGCCCTCAGTATACTCTCTGAGTGTCCCTTGAGTACCCTTTAAGTGTCCTCTGAGTACCCTCTGAGCACCTTTTAAGTGCCCTCTGAGCACCCTCTAAGTGCCCTCTGAGCACCCTCTGAGCGCCCATTTATATTTTTTAGCGCTAAATTTTTTATTTAACTAAGGTCAAAGACAAAATTTAGTTATCTCTTTATTAGATCATAAAGGGAATTATTACAATATACAAAATTTAAGTCTAAATCTAAAAATTGACCAGATTTTTGACTACTTACAGTTTAGAGTTTTTATATTTTCAAAAATTTATATTTAAAATATACAAAATATATTTTTGATGAATATAAATATCATTATGTTCAAGTAGGAAATACAAGTTTGATGCACTTAATTTAGCAAAGAAAAAATATATAATTTATTAGAATATAATTTATTTGATAAATCATAAATTTATCTATATATTTAGTTATCTATTTAGCAGTTGCTTTTATTTGCCCCCTGCAAAGTGTTACTGGGTCCGCCCTAATTTGCGCTGAGCATCCAATTCTGAGCCGCGTGGCATGAGCAGTGAGAATGTGTTCGGCAAATGTGCCTAACCAATATGTACTGGAACAACAGCGTGGGCTGCTCCAGCGTGGGAATATTACTGGAAAGTACTGATTGTGCTGCATCCAGCGCACATCCAGCTGTTGCTGGCCATTTACAGAGCCACAAATTCAGGAAATATATTACTATGCTAGGAAGGACCATGTTATGCGCCTATCTCTTCACAATTGCTCAGAGTGTCTGAAATATCCTGGATCGTCCTGTCTGTGTCCTGCTACCAAGTGTGGGAATGTAATTGGCAGATGCTGAATTCCAACGGTATCGAGGAGCACATCCAGCGCATCCAGCGCATCCGGGCATAGAATAGAAATAAAATTGTTGTAGTCCTCTCCTAAGCACCCATGCGAAGCTAAAAGCTAGAGACCTCAACGAGTCACTGAGTCACCAAGTTATCTGGTGACTCGACTCGCTTCGGGCACGTCGGCGTTCACACTCGCGTGACTCGCGAGTCACATACTCGCGAGTCCAGTTGCGAGTCTGAGTATCCATCTGCAGACAACGAGTCATCACACGATGACTTGCAAATATTTAGGTATGTATTTTATCTTAATTTACAAATTTTTAGCAACTCAAACGGACCCTTGCGTGGCTCAAATGAGCCATGCGCGACTATTTCGCCTGATCCGGCGATCCAGCCCGAGATCCGAAGCGACGCGTAAGCAATCTGATCGGGTGGTTTCTCTGTCTTGTAACCACCACCACGACCACCTGGGGAGCGACGATTGTCGCCCCCGCTGCTCTGACGATTGTCAGGCAGCCTGTGGGGTGTGTCTTTGGCCTCGGCTCTATGCCGGGCCTGCTGCTGCTGGCTCTGCGCTAGCAGCAGAGCTGGAGCACGACTGGACTACCTACGGACACTCGTTGCTCGACTTCAGGTTGGCGACGACGCTATCGGCGCTTGACTTTAAGTCGGCGCCGACATGACCGACGCTCGACTTTGAGTCAGCATTGATAGGACGCGTAAGCCCCGCAAACGGGCAGCACATGATCCAATCACTGGATTGCCAACACCAACTGGATTGCGGTGCCGACAATGGATGAGGATGAGGATGACGACAGAGGACGATATAATGATGATGCGATGAGGAGGGGGATGCGATGTGATGAGGCGGATGACCTGAGATGGACGCGACAATAAGTCGTTCGGAGTCGACCACCACCACCACCACCATCCACCACCACCACCACTATCCTTCCACCCCCACCCCCACCATCCTTCCATCCTTCCACCATCACCCCCACCATACCCTCATGCCCAGCTGACTGTCCCCGTGCCATTGCCCGGGGATGCTCGCTGCGCATGAATACTTGGGGGTGTATGGACTCGCGAGTACTCGTGAGTATCCGAGATGACTCGGACTCATGGTTAGAGTTTTAGGGTCCGGTCCGGTCCGGTCTTGATACCCAAATTTGGAAAGACCAAGGACCGCAACCGGTCCTAAACTTGGTATTTTTCGAGCAACCGGGACCGCAACCGGTTCAAGATCAGAACATACCCAGTCTTTTGGCGGTCGGCAACCGGTTGAAACCGCTAATGGTGGCAACCGGTTGACATAGGGTGGTGAAGTAAACCCTAGGTTTTGATACACCTCGGGTTTACTGCGGTTAGTAATATTATTGATACGGTATTGAAACCTTGGCCGAGGTATCAGTACAGTTTCGATACCGACACATGATCATTTCACGTGACGGCGCGCTGGCGCTTAGAGATGCTAAGATTGGCGGGACAAGGGCGGGATGGGGTGGCAAGCCGCTGCACCACATCACGTGTCCAAAACACGTGCCGGTATCGAAACCGTTACTAACGGTATCAAAACTAGGGCCTCCCACGGGGTCGGTATTGATACCGTTACTAACACCCCGGGAGGTTTACTGCGCCACCCTAGGTTGACACCAGTCTGGACCGGACACTGTTACTCAAAAGATTACAGTAGTCAACACTATAGTTATACAACTACAGTGAGAGAGTGCTTCAAGAATACTATAACAGTGTCCGGAGTCATTCTGAGCACTTCTGTATTCTGTTCAGTCTACAGAGTAGGCCAAATTAGGACATAATCGGATATCTAGTAGACGTCTGCTGCTGCTGCAACCAATAATGCATGAAATATTATACTTCCAGAGAGTGAAATGTTCGTTTTTGGGAGCTGGATTTAATGGGATTTAAATCGGATAGCAGTTCATTACCAAATTAGGCAATCAAACGTGATTTAGCGTGATTTCAGCTGTATTTTATTGATTATTCATGCATTATGACCTCTACAAATATCAACCCAGACACTATCCGGTGCGGAATTCACCGCTCTACAATTCGTACACTCACACCCAAGTCCAAAAACCACTGTGTAGCTCATAAACTAGCATATATACATGTTTTAAGCGAAAACCCGGTTGCAACCGGTCCCAACCGGTCCTACCCGGTTGCAGATAATCTCAGAATGGCTCAGGACCGTCAACCACAACCGGTTGCAACTGCCAACCGGTCCGTCTCACAACCGGTCCTAAACGGTTGCAGTCCGGTCCGGTCTGCGGTCTTTTGCGGTCTTTGCAACTGGACCTGTAAACTCTACTCATGGTGAGTACTCGCGAGTGGACTCGCGATGACTCACAAGTCATTGCGAGTCGAGTCCGACGCGAGTCTGAACTGGACTTCTTTTTGTATGGGTACTTGCGTCACGAGTCGCGAGTCTGACTCGCGTTGGACTCGTTGAGGTCTCTACTAAAAGCTACTCAAACCCGAATATCAGCTGGTGCTAGAGACCTCAACGAGTCCAACACGAGTCAGACTTGCAACTCGTGACGTGAGTACTCACGCCAAAAGAAGTCCAGTTCAGACTCGCGTCGGACTCGACTCGCGATGACTTGTAAGTCATCGCGAGTCATCACCACCGAGTCCGAGTCATCTCGGATACTCGTGAGTACTCGCGAGTCTTACCCCAAATATTCATGCCCAGCGAGCATCCCCGGGCAATGGCATGGGGACAGTCAGTTGGGCATGAGGATGGGGTGGTGGTGGTGGTGATAGTGAGGGGTGGTGGTGGTGAGGGGAGTGGTAGTGGTCGTCGTCGTCATTGATGGATTCATCCACCACCTCATCACATCGCGTCCTCCTCCGCCTCCTCACCGCATTGCGTCCTCCTCCTCATCGTGGTGTCATCGCCGCAATCCAGTCGTGGTCGTGGTCGTAGTCATCTGGGAAGTCGTCCAGAACTCCAGATCACGGTCCAGTCGTCATGTGCCCTGCTGCCATCGCAGAGACAGCAGCAGAGAGGGCAGCAGAAGGCTCAGCACAGAGCCAAGGCCAGAGACACACTCCAGTGGCTGCCTGACAATCGTCAGAGCAGCAGGGGCGACAATCATTGCTCCCCGAGTGGTCGTGGTGGTGGTAAGAATAGAGAGAGCACACACGATCAGACACTTATGCATCCTCTCAGATCTCGGCTCGCGTCACCGGATCTGGCAAGATAATCATGCACGTCTCGTTCTCGAGACGTTGCGGACCATTTGCTTTGAAAAAAAATTTGTAAATATAGTTTAAATACATCTCTAAATATTGGCGAGTCATCATATGATGACTCACAGTCAGCAGAGCCATACCCAGACTCGCGCTCAGACTCATGAGTACGTGACTTGTGAGTCACGCGAGTGCGAACGCCGACGTGCCCGACGCGAGTCGAGTCATCAGATAACTCGGTGACCCAGTGACTCGTTGAGGTCTCTAGCTGGTGCTATCCCGCCCTGTAGGCAATATGGGCCCCAGTACTGCACAGAGTGTGGGAAAGACATCAGAAAATGCCAAATTTTTTGCAGCTGCGCCGCCAACCGATTTGGAAGCCATCTATCAGGTGTAGGAATATAATATTTTAATGGGAGGTAGCCTTTAGAGTTTGAGTAAGCTGAGCTAGGGTTAGGATCTCAGTGGAAATAACCACTGATTATGCAAAGTGCATCTGTGGTTATAACCATCTATTTATCCCTCATTTTACAGCATGGCCTGAAATGACTTGGTTGTTAGGCTTCTCGTCGTTTTATCAGGTAGAATTTGATTTTTTAGATAATACTATATAGTTTTAAGCCTTTCAATCATGGGGTGACACTAAGGAGACACCTCTGAGGCAACGGTATGTGGCAGTGTGACGATATACCGACAGTATGTCGGATCAGATACCGTACCCATCCTGTGACTTACCTGACCCGTCATACCGTCACATACTGTCCATACCATACTATTTACTAGTGAACTCGTTGAGGTCTCTAGTATTACTGCAACTACATCTTCACATAATAGGTCATACTAGTCAATGAATTGAACCTATTTGATTTTTATAATGTGTAACAGACCAGAAAATTATTGGGAACATATCTTACACTGTATAATTTCGACTTTATCTTCATGGGGTGTGATGAGTTATGCATTATCTTCACTAGACTACATCTTCATTCAGGGTCTGATTTCCTTATATGGGCAGGCGGGAGCGGTGGCAACAGCCGCCGCGCTAAAAAAATTTCCATTTTAGGCCTTACCTCGGTCCAAGTTTTGGCCATTATGCATTATGACTAACTCAGATCTTCATTTCACAGGTACTCGTGACACGTTATGTGAAGATAAGGTAGTAATTATACAGTAAGTACTCTACTATTTCAACCATAAGTTCGCGGGTGTTACATGTTATGCCGCGAACTTATAGTAAACATATTCGTAATCAGACACAACACCCAGAATTACCTTATTCAGATGTCCTGCCATACTGTGCCATTTCGTTCAATTTGTCAGTCACAGGTCACAGTGACCGGCGAAATGAGGACCCGTGTTTATACTGCAAGAAGGTCGTTACAAAAATTTACCATTTTGGGACAAAATGTCCACATTTTCTCTTGGCGGCTCTCAGCACTTTCTGTCCACATTTTCCAGCTAACCTTGGAATTTTGCCCTGCCAATTGCCTTTTTTAGCGCTCCCGCCACTGCGAGACCAAAAATTTCGGGCGTGCCACCCCAATTCGGCCGAATTAGTACCCTGGGCAGCAATTTTGTCCGCATTTCCATCTGACCTTTACCCCAAACTTTTGAATTTGTCCGCATTTTATACTGACCTAAGTCGGTCAGATCGAAAAATTTGTCTGCATTTTTGTAACGAGCTCTTGGCTGTATAAACACGGGTCCTGCGAAATGATGAAATGTTACAGAAGTCACTCAAAATTTCGCTCGACATACTCTAGCGGGGCCTCTGACAGCTCCCGACGCGGCTCTGTCACGTCAGCAATTACCCAATATGGTAATTCGACGAAACCAAAATTTCATCTCGGTGGTCACAGGTCACACCATGCGACGAATTGAACGAAATTGGACAGTAGGTAGGGGTGATCTGACCCTGGATTTGAGGTCCGTGATGTATTATAGTTTAAGCTAAGTTAGGTTCCGGGGCCCACGTGAATTGTGATGTGTTATGTGAATTTACAGTTGAAACTGTATAGTACAGTAGCTTCACTTTATGAGGCCCTGTGACCCAATAAGTATGTGAATTAAGGGTTGAAACACTACAGTAGTACAGTAAGTAAACAGCCTACTGTACTAACGCGACCATTAGTTCACGTAACACATCACAGGGCGCCGTGTAACAACTCAAATTTTGGTCGGGATCAACCCAAATGCGGAAATTTTTGCGGCGACGGCTGTCGCCGCCACCTCCCGCCACTCCCGATATGGAGTATGAACCCTGAATGAACTAATGGTGAGTTAGTTCACAACCGTAACACGTAACAGGCCATGAACTTACGGTTGCGTTAGTACAGTAGTATACAGAATGATAATTTTGGAACTACTGTACCGTTTCGACCGGTAATTCGCATACCGAATCACGGAGCCATGCGAAGCGAAGCTATAGATAGCCCATATTGTGTCACAGTCTATTTTTCCAGGCACAGATTGCCCAAAATGGAAATTTTTGGCCCTGCCGTTAATCGGGTAATTCCCGTTGCTGTGCCTGGAAACAAAGGTATTCCCTGTAGATTCGCGGCATATCGCGTCACATGCCGCGAACCTATGGTCGAAACGGTACAGTATGGATCTACTTGTTAACATCTATACATGCCATCAGTACTGTACTAATTCAATCAATTCATTGGTCACAGGTTACAATACCCAACGAATTGACGAAAAGTCACAGTGGTCACGCCAAAATGCACAAAAAAGTCCTCGGCGGGGCCACCGCCACATTGGTAATTACTATATATGGTAATCTGACGAAACCAAAATTTCTTCAGGCTGGTCACAGGTCACATGGCCTGACAAATTGATCGAATTAGTACAGTACTCTGAATATCTTATAGATATATCCTCGCAGCGCTCTGGAATAGCACTGGCAAGGCAAGGAACATATGGTGTACTTATTGCTGATCTGTGGAAGGTGGGGACTCGTTTGCATCATTTGACACCTTTATAAGGACCCGTGTTTATACACCAAGGAGGTTACCTGAAAAATGCAGACAAATATTTCAATCTGACCGACCTAGGTCAGTCTAAAATGCGGACAAATTCGAAAATTTTGGGTGAAGGTCAGATCGAAATGCAGACAAAAATGCTGCCCGGGGTACAGATTTGGTCGAATCTGGGGAGCGCGCCGACAGCGCGCCCGAAATTTTTGGTCCCGCCACGGCGGGAGCACCAAAAAAGGCAATTGGCCCGCCAAAAATGCGAGGTTAGATGAAAAATGCGGACAAACCGGGCACGGAGGCGCCGAGAGAAAATCCGGACAATTTATCCCAAAATGGTGAATTTCTGATCTAACCTCCTTGCGGTATAAACACGGGTCCTCCTTTATACTGTAGAGAGGGTGTACTAGCCGGGCGGCGCGTCAGGTTGAGGCGTAGATGGGCCGGCCGGACATTGGCATGGTAATTGAGCGCCTCCGTAGACATTGTTCGCAGACCTCCTACCATGACGCCTGAGCTTGTTCATAACCCCAACAGATCCAGAACATCAATTCAGACCAGAAGTGCATACTCTATCCTCATTGTCACCAATCCAATGAATAGTCGTCTGAAGATTGAGCACAAAATGTAATCATTTGATAGACCCATCAAAGTATATGTATATGCATAAGAACAAAAAGGCAAAAAATGATAAGTTACTACAATCTAATACTATTAGCCAGACTATGCCCGTATCCTCCACCCATCGCCCTTCCTACTGACCTTGCCCACGCCTCCGAATCCCTCTCTCACAACGAGCCACAGCCCCGTGCTACACACCACGTCCTTGATCTCCTCCGCGCTCAGCACCAAGCCCATGAGCTTGCCCTCGCTCACCATAACGCGCTTCGTTCCTTCCTCGCCCGCCACCGGATCCCCGTCAGCAGACACGGTGATCACCTTGCGCTTCACGATGTTCACGCGATCCACCTCCACGTCCGGCAGCGGATACGGCACCTTGAGCATCGCGACCACCTTGGGATGATGAGGCGTCGGGCTCAGCGTGCCCACCTTTATCTTCACGCTTGCGCCAACATTCCCCGAGCCCCGCGCCAACACTCCAGGCGACGACGGCCCGACGCGCTTAACCTTGACGGTGCACGTCCACGGCGTCTCCGAGTCTTCGGGATCACTTTCCTCCCCGTCATCCTCGCCCTCGCCCAGATCCACAGTCCTCTGCCTTCGTATCCTCGAGCCTGCGCGTGACCCAGGCTCAACACTGCCTATAGAAGACACGGACGCCACACTGATGCGGCGAAACCTCTTCTTGTCAGCCTGCTCCTCTGCTGCCATATCCCTCTCTTTGACACCATCCGCTTTCCGACCTCGCGACTTTGGCTTCCTCCCGCGTCTCCACTCTACCCTCACATCGACGCCCTCCCCAACGGTCGGTTGCCTACCCCCGCTCAACATACCCGCAATAACACTGTTTCCCTCATTCCCTTTGAACCATCGCCTGACGCTCCAGACGTACATGGCCGGGCCGCGGCCAATGAAAGGGTTACCGCCCTTTGCAAACTGCGGCGGATACGCCGAGGACGTGAATAAGGACACGAGCGTCGCGTACGTGGCAGGATTGGGAGGCGGCGGCACAGAGATATTAAGTACCGGCTGGACGCCGAGCGTCGCTGGGAGAAGTACTTGCAGTGGGACGGGAGGTAGTTCCGAATCCTGCGGCGGAGGAGGCGGCGCTGCGGTAGTAGAGGACAGGGAGAGTCGTTTCGAGGGCGTAGGAGACTGGGTACGGGGCATGTATGGCGAGGTCGCGCTCAGATGACGCGAATGTCTCTTGGGAGTGGTGGGAATGACATTAGGTGTAGAGGGTATAGGTGATGGAATGTTGGGAATTGGGATGGGCTCGCCCTTCTTCTTGAACATACGTCCAAAGATGTTCTCCTTCTTCTTTGGCGCCTGTCCATCAGAGGAAACCGACGGAACATGGGAACCGGCAGAGGAGAGCGAGATGGCCGAGGAGGTCGGCGTGGGCGTAGTAGGGCGAGACCCAAGGTACGACGACCGGGAATTATTGACAATATTGTTTGGGTCCAGTGTCCCGACACTAATGAGCAGAGGCCTGTTCGCATTCGCCGCCCAGACCTCAATCGGCTCCATCCCCGCCAGATCAATCATCTCAATCCCGCGCTTTGCAAACTTTGCAATCTTGGCATCCGTGCCCGCGTCCACGATCGTGTTGGTCATCACATTATGCGCCTGTAGGTTATACAACGGAATAATCGTCCGCCTACCGCTCGAGGTAGACGAGAACGAGCTCAACGACGCCGTGGAAGAGTAGTCGGACCGATTCGAGGACGTGCGTGAGAGCGGGACGTCTTCAACAGACTGCGAGTCGCCGTCAATGCTCTGCCGCGGCGTAGTAGTCGTGGATACCCCTCCAGGCGCGCGGCTGTTGGGTGGTACAAGCTGTACTTGGAGATTAAGCGGGTGATTCGACTTGGCTGGCGGTGGCCGAACAAATATGAACGTCTATACGACATATCAGCGACGATTCCAACAAACCATAAATACACACCTCATTAGCCTTTTTCTCCTTTTCCAGCCCCTTCTCCTCCTCTGGGTCCTTGGTTTCTTCTTCCTCTGCTTCCATCTGGATAGGCGGTGGCTGCGGGGATGGGGATTTATGGGTGCTAAGTACGCTCGGTAAGAACGTGTTGAAAGAGGAGAACATGTTGCAAGTTTCGTATCAAACTGGAATCCAGGCGCGCAAGGGTATCTCGTGTATATATCGGCGTGGTACGGTGTGAAAACAGGCAAAGCAAGGCGGAAATGATGATGGTGGTTTGATGATGGTTATAGGTCGGACGACATATTTTCCCACGTCACATGCTACACTCAGGCACAAAAACTGGCAATCCTGTTTCAAACACCCTGCTGCGAGAATCAGAACAACCACCACCGCCTACCGCAGTATCTAACACAACTACGCGCTGCTCGTTGCTGCATTTTCCCGCCACAGCGCCTGTCTGACGGTTAGGAAATTTCCGCCGATTACATGTACTCGGTCTGTCATCGGATCGCCGTGGCGCGGGGTCTTACGCGTTTCCTATCCCCTCCATCCCCTTCACGTGTCTAGCCAGCGTAAGCACAACTCGCAGCTGTCCCGCCGAGATACCTATTACGCAGCTGCTTCTCTGTCTACCATTCAACTCTTGCCCACGCGTTCACAAACCTTAACACGTCTCGGAGTCGCATTCGAAACGCATCCGAGACCAGTCCGACGTCCCCGCTAGCTACCCATGCATGTGGACACAGTGTCCGCGCAGTCCGTCAATGTTTGAGCGCAGTCATCTCTGATTGAACTTGAACGAAGGAATATACGCGCAGCTAATCGGCCTGCGCGGCCCGCGGATTCAACGGCTCCGACCCAGACGGAGGCAAATTAGGAATGTAAACGGCAGGTCGGTTGGTACGCGTAACATAGACCGAGGCGCGACTGAATGAAACCTACGGCCGCGCCAAGGACTCGGACTGTGGCGCTACCGGGTTCTACGCTCTGAGATTACTGCTTCCACTGGTCGACTCGTTCTCCAAGCTTTATGTCTAACTGCAGCTTTGTTATTTCTTGAACAGGGAAAGGAACTAGGAACGCACCAAACTCGGACGTTGATGTCGGGTCTGAATACACCCTACGCTCGTTGAGCTTTCCTTTGGCCCGACCTTCATACAGTACTCACTTCGCCATCGTTCAAGCTGAAACTTCCACGTCAAGTTCCGGCTCGTACTACTACTAGACTTTGCTTTTACTCGTTTGGCGGACACCCCGCGCGTTGTCTCATCGGCTCAGGATGCAGTAGACCTGGAGTGTCGCCAAACTTTCCGAAAAACACCTCCCCGTGGACGAACCGTTCATGCCTGAAGGCGCCATGGGTGCGTCGTCCATCCCTTCAATGCTCTAGTAATACTCGCTCCGTATATAAAATACAGTGCTCCCTCCCACGCATGGCCAGCTGTGTTCGTCACGGATACGCCGTATCGAATCTAGTCGTACGTTGGACGACATCGCGAAACACATCTGCAAGGAGTGTCTGTCCCTTTCGCAGGCGTGAAGAGGCGCTTATTACGGCCAGCGAAATGGACGGTGAAGCGTCTGAGATGTTATCGTTGACGTTTGATAAGGATGCGGAGAAGGAGGCTGTGGCGGTTGTAGCGCATACGGATTGGATGAATCAGGTCAGCTGGGCGTTGGAGGTGGGGCAGCATGTTTCTACTTCCGAGGCTGATTTGACTCTGTACTAGATGGTGTCAATATGCGCCCTCGTCTGCACGCCAGAACTTGAAAAGTCATACTCTACTTTGCTGTTACTTGTAGCATTAAGCCGTCGACTTGTAAACGTTCTTCCATGAACTGTTTAGAGATCGAAATCTGATCGAGTTGTAAGAGCTCCTCGTCTCATTTATTAACGCTCACTCACTCTCCAGAGGAGTGCTTGAGTCTGCTCTTGAGGTCGTCGACTTGCTTCATCTTGGCCTTTCTGCTCGTAGATGTCACGCTCTGACCGGACGTTTTGGAAATCTCCCCGCCCAACCTTGTTTCTCACGGGAGGGAGAGAGGGCACAGCGAGTGTTGTAAGAATACACGCGGTAAGCACTGCCACTGAGGTGCGCGGACAGTCTCGCTTGCTGAGCAGGTGGAACGAGTTGCTCTAAAGCAACCGAGTGAAGTATTACTGCTACAATACATGGTTTATATACTACTGCAATAATACTAGAACATTCTACTACTGACTCATAACTAGTCAGTCTCGGGGAGGCGGGGCATGGGGCTGAGTAAGCTCCCGGATCTAGACGAGCCACGAATGTGCTCGTATATTCCAACAGCGAGGCCAGTGATGGAGAGAGCGAACGCAGCCAGCGAACGACAGAGCTGGTCGAGTGACGTCCGAACGACCGAGCGATTTAGAGATGCGTCGGAAAAGAGAAAAGACCCTTGTTTCTCACAGTTCGTCCACCGATTCACCTCCTTGTTACTCGGACAATGATCTCAGACTAGGATTCTACTGCTAAGCTGTGCGCTCCATTTCTTCTCGTCTTTTTGTGCCTTCCAGCCCCCGTCATTCAATATTCAATTTCGAACCTTCGAAGCTTTCATTCTGACATGCATTGGAACTCCGTTCAATCTAGCATCCTCACACCACAGCCACGTAGGCGCTCATCAGACGACGTGAAGAGAAGTATTCTGGCATTCAATTGGGTTGCTTCTTCCACGTCGCATGTTGAATGTGGTGCGAACGCTGAGCTCTCAGGCTGTTCCCGAAGTCGCATTGCACGGGATGCCAGCATATACAGCTATCAATGCTGTGTTCCAGAAAGTATCGACATCCCATCGACAGCATCCCCTCGCTTTCGTCTTACTCTCATCATGCCCATTCATGACATCTGCACGGCCGACTGCTCTCAGGATGGGGACGTAGCTGACGATGGTGGATACGATGCTCGTATTGAGGATGAGGAATCCGACTATAAGAGTTGTTGTTCCTATATTTTAGATGAAGACGTGGAGGAGGACTGTTCAGATGAGGATGACGGGGCCACAGGTTCGGATGAGGATATCGAGATTGTTCAGCTCGTAGACTCTGGCGACTGTTCCTGTTGGGCATGGGAATGGAAGCCCATCGGGTCAAGGTTCGCAGCCCGGCAACCCCCGCATGGAGCACACCTCTCACACTGATGCTTAGCGATGTCAAAGATCTTTTGGGGACTTCGATGGGGTTGGACAACTTGAAAGGATGGATACCGGAAAGTGAGTATATGCAATGGGTGGATGTACTGGTGGATGTTCAAGAGAGGAGCCTGCATGCTCTGGCTGTACTCGCTGACACCGTAGGTGGAGTCGCAAGAGAGCTTTTGCGTTGGTTTCCAGGCTCCTTTCGCAAATTGGATGGCTCGGTGAGTATATCATATGTTGCAATGAGTTGCCCATGGAGTCTGATTTGTACTAGATGGTCAACTATCATGAGGCACTGCAAGCAGTGCTCATTATCATCACCCGCACAAGAGCTTGGACTGACGCCGACTGGTGGTTCTTCCACAAATTGTACATTCCCGGTCAAAGGATGTGCCACCTCTCGTTCACCTCAAGTTTGTTTGATGAAGGGATTCTCGTTGATCAATCACCGGGCAGACCATGGAAGGATCTTGCGGACGTCATGCAGATTACCCTGCCGTACTTCCAAGAGATTACCGCTCGCGTTGAAGTACTCTCGAAGCTTCATAGAGTGGGCAGCTCCTCTGACTCGACATCAACCTTTGGACCGACAACGATAGCCAACCTTATTACATGCCTCGATGTAGCGGAGAGCGTTGCGAAACTGGTACCAGTGCTCGGGGACGTCCTCGAGGGTACATGCGGAATCCTACGGAAGATTGTCCAAGCTGCAGAGGTGAGTCAACGGTGTCGTTACACACTTGATAATCAACACTGACGGTGCGTTGACACGCTAGGGTGCGCGCGCTGCCCGCGATGAGTGCAAGGCTCTTGCAGAACACACGACGTGTATTACGCTTGCGATTGTCAACGAGATTGGGTCCAGAGCTCCTGGGAGCGGGACAGAAATCAAGAGGATTTGTGATCTATCTGCGTAAGAACATATCCAGACATCGTCGCTCGTGTCTGACTTAGCTTACAGCATCATTGGTGAAGTTAACCAAAGAATTCAGAAACTGTCGAAGCTCGGGGACCTGAAGTACTTTGCCTCGCGTGGAAAGATCAAAGCCCAGGTCCAAGAACTGCGCGCGCAAGTGGACAATGCGCGGATCTCGTTTCAGGTTTGCATTCTCCCTTTTGCCGACGGTGTTCTTTCTCACACTCCCCAAAGATTGGAACCGATATCACAACGACTCGATTACTCTATGATCTCAGCATGATGCAGGCAAGGCTCATGTCGCGGGTCGACGATATATACAAGGTTCAGACGATGATGGCTAGCCAGCTGGATACGACGCACAGGAAGCTAGAAACGACCGATAGAAAACTCGATATGATTCTAGTAAAGGTTCGTAGGATTATCACTTCTCGTCCGATTGACGATTTACTCCTTCGCGTTAGATGCACGACGCTAGGTACGGAGAAGGCCAAGCTTATGTGGAAGTGGAGAAACGCGGGACATGATACGGCCATGTAACCGAGCATGCTTTGCGCTTTGAATTTACATTATGGTGTAGATAGATTTCTCGTAGTGATTTAGTACTATAATCAAGCTTAACCCATCCACGTCGTCATTTGAGGACGCTGAATAGAACCATCTCATTCGTCCTTTTTATCTCCATCGCCGAGCATGTCCACCCAATTCCTTTCACGAAGATCAATGAGCTCCTAGTAGAAAGTTGTCAATGTCCCGCCCAGGTAAAATCACCGTACTTTAAACTTACTTGCAACATCAACCTGAAATCTGGAGAGACCTCCTCCATCCGCTGTTCTATAGCAGTGAAGACATTTTGCGTTTCGACACTATTCAAGGGAATGTCCAGCAGACACCCACACGACTTCAGAATCGCATAGCTCAATTCCATGCCCCTTTGGGCCAGGTTGCCCTTCTCCTTGAACTTATTCTCTGCATACTTCAGCAGGCCGCCGCCACCTATTTCTCCCATCTCGAGCAGTTCTTGCATAAGGTTGGCTAGATTGAAGTCGGATGCTTTCCTGTCATGGATGGTGCCCGTAATCGTTGATTTTGAAAGTGCTTCTGCTATTAACGCGTTGAGGTGGTCAACAAGGTAGGAGCAGGCGAGATCTCTGCCCGCGAAAGTCTCGCCTGAAGATCTCTTCCCTTTCACATGATCTCCGACGTTGCTTATGAGCTTTTCACATATAGATGCGCCCATTTTCACCCACCCGACCGCGACAGATTTCCGTACGACTGCCAAAACAATGGCGGATAGCACAGGAGTGCCGCCAACATCCTCAGGACTATTCGCCCAAGCAACGAGCTGGTCGGATATGGTGTCGAGATTTTCTGGTGTCAGTTGGTTCAAAAGAGAATCCAGGGCAGACTCGACGACCTTCTTCCTCTCAGAGGCATAAATCTCCTCCGGATCTATGGCCGGCGGAGCAGGCGACACTGCGTCCTTTTGCGCGGAATCCTGCGGCTCAGGGCTCACAGCAGTACTCTGAGGACTGAGATCGTCCCGCTCCTCCGTAATACCCCCATTCTGTACGGTTAGCCGGCTAGACGGACGAGAGTTCGTGGTGGCCATAGCTCGGAATGGGGACAAAGGAGAAGATGCATTAAGTCTGAACGACGACCGCACAATGGACACCCTTCCTGGGTCGGACTTGCCAGAGAATCCACTCAGCCGAGTAGTGATTTCTTCAAGCCGCTTCTGCTTCGCCTGTAACTCCGCGCGAAGATCGGAAACCTCTGGATCTTCGGCAAAGTATTCCTTCAAACGCGTCGAAGGGCCCTCCGTGTCGACACCCAGGCCTCGGACCAAGGCTGCGTGGACGCGCGAGGAGAGTGCAATCAATCCATCGTAGTCGATGGCGCGAGGAACATTGTCGATAATACGCTTTCGTTTCCAAATCAGACTATCATCATTTCAAGCAAGGCGGGATATCTTACCTTGTACGCGACTTGAAAGTACGCACGGACCTCGGCCATCAATACGATCTCTGGACTTGCAGCCTCAGCCGGTTGATCCTATAGTTCCATTAGTAAGATAAAATACGAGGAAAGGACTGGTGGTGACCGACATTTTCGTCAGGCGTCGCTTGTGACCTTTCCTCTTGGTACTTCTTCAAGTACTTCTCGCGGTATGACTCCAGATAGTGAGTGTTCAACGTGAACGGATAGTTCTCGAGAGCAAGCAACCACTGCAGATGCTTGGCGGCATTATCCTGAATCTCGTTCAAGAGCTCGTTGACGACGTTGCTACAAGAAGAGTCAGCAATCATCCGAGTATGCGGGCTTATCAACTGACCTAACACTCTCCTTTAGGTTGCCGAATCGTCCAAAGGTTTGCTCGATCTTAACGTCCAGCATTTCTCCCAAGCCAAGGAAGACGGCGTCGGCACACGCCTCGACAAAATGAGGCCAATCTTCGAGACATTGGTTGATGAGGTGCGCCTTTGCGTCGAATGGTACATCAAAGGGAAGCTCCCGCGTAATATGGCTGTAATGTGATGCGTCAATATATGCAAGCAGTAAGGACGAAATATTTCACTTCTTGATAAAGCCTTGCACGTCCTTCGCACTTCGAGGCCGTTCTTGCGAGGAATATGGAGTGTCGTTGACGGTGAACTCGGGCGTCGTGGCCTTGATATTGTCCCTGAACAAATCGTAGGTCGCTCGACAGTGCTGCATCACGGACGGTTCGTGGATGGAGCCTCCAACACAATCTGAGATCGTTTTCTCAAACTGGCCGATGAGGCGCAGCAGATCGGAGAGACTGTTATCTGAGGGCGGCTCCGGGAGACTGCTCAACTCATCGCGAGCTTGGCGAAGTGAGGCCAGGGAACGGCTTCGTAAATCGGGTAACCTGTAAAGCGGTAAACAACGTGAAGAAAGCTAAGAAAGAAACGTACGCTTCGCTGATGCGCTCAGTCAAGAGCTTGCTTAGGTGACTAGTCAGATGAGGGACACCGACACGCGACTTTATTGTCTGAAGGACGTTCCTCCAAGGCAAGGTGCTGGCGAAGTACGCCGCTTCACGCTTCCGAGCCTCAGCATGAGCTAGATTCTCGAGAAGCTCCTGTGGGCCCGGTTGCTTTGTGACAAAGTAGCCATGATGAAGGCGGTGTTTTCGACCGTGGAGAATATCTAGCCAGCCGCTTTCTTCACCGGGTTGCAGCGTGTCAGGTTTGGTCAGGACGCCTACACATATTTCATTCAAATTGAAGTCAATGGCGAGCAGATCGTAACGTCACTTACCAACGGTCCGAAGTCCTTGAGGATCAACCTCCTTCGCGAGGAGGGCCGCTGATTGGTTTTGTATATCATCTGTTTCCCGTCAGTAGTCGTCTAAAGTGGAAGCTATGAATAACATACCGCGCATCGTGATGGTGAGAAGGATTAAAGCGTTTCCGGTAATGTGGTCCAGGATAAGATTGCGCACAAGGTCGATAACGTCGCGCTCCTCGTTAGAGACCAGCCCTAACAATTTCATGAATCAGAAGCGAACTAATCAATCCGCGCTTTTCTGCTCACCTGGTAAGTCGATGAACGATAGATCCGGGACATCGGGCCCAGACACATCGACACAGACAACGTTTGGCGAGAACGATAGCTCGTTTTCAAGCATTAATTTATCTTTGAAGTCAGCGGCCTCGAACTGAGTAGCCGACGTGCTGGGATTGAGAACCGCCATTTGCGCACGTCGCAACATATCTTCGAGCTCGTTCTTGCTATAAATAGTGGGCCCAAACTTTTGCTCCAGCACGTTGGGCAGTCGATTCCCGGTCTTGCTCTTTTCAAACCTGAGGGATATCTGAGAGCGCCATGCACTCTCGGAATAGGACAGACGGAACTCCATGGGACATCTGTTGAATGAGATATAGCTATAGATTCGTGACGAGGGTTGATAGCAGACCTGGTGCACGTTCCGGCTGCGCGTGGTACTTTGATCTACACAAAGGACAAGACGATTGTAAACACGTTTGGCGATGAAAGACAAAGACCTTACATCAGCGATGGCCTCAACAAGAGAACTCTTTCCAGCAGATTGATTTCCAACGACGGCGATGCGGGGAAGATCAACCTCTGCGTCAGCTCTATGACAAGTTCAGTTTGTACAGCAAACTCGCTCGGAGAAACTGGGTACGAACCCGAGAGCCCTGAGATCCTTGACGAGATTAATCATCTCGCGTGAACGCTGAGCATAATCTGAGCCGGCAAGCGCAGCGGTAGCAGTCATATCGAGTGGCGCAGAAAGATTCCGAGTGCAGGCCCTCAAGTATCAAGAAAGCGGTGCGAAGACTCAGCGCGGATTTCTGGAGTGGGATGAAGAATCCTGGAGGGTCAGAGCAACACGTGTAAAACGTTCTAAGTGGTGGAAGTTGTGAAGCAAGTCAGGCGTTACGCGTTTGTCACAACGTCACTGAAGACACGTGATCACGAACATCCTCCCTTCGCGAAGACGCCATGGTGAGTGCATCAAGAACCACGGCAACGAGGCGCTGGACACAAGACACGCACATGGAGACTTTGGACTACTACGGACCGTAATCGGGTTGCTATTCTCGCGTGAGGGTTCCCTCGATGTACATTGTACGCTTCTGACAAAGTCGACATTCCTTTTAGATGCACAGCTATCCACGGCCTGCGTACAGCGTGAGAGGATGCCTTATTAGGCTCCCAGCCTTCATCAGGATTTACCGATCGATACACTGGGTTGTTAACTGCCATGCCGGATGTTAACTGCCATGCCGAGCGTTAACTGCCATGTTAACTGCCAGCTGCCTGTTTTAGAAAATTTCTAATCACGTGCTCTGTTCGCGGTCCTCCGCCACCGCCATCGTGTTCGCGTTCTCGGTCCCCCGTCAGCCGCGTAGACTAAACCTTGCTCTTGCATGGCAGAATGCATTGAAGTCTTTGCTCCCGTACTGTTTGTCTGAGGCGTATCTTGATATGGGGCCTCTGTAGCAACAGCCTGTCGATTCTGGCACATTCTCTTGCCCGGATGTAGGTTTTGCAGTTTTGTGTTGGGTCCCCTTTGAGACTTGCCGTGACTTTCAGTTTGTACACGCCGCCGTGGTCGACTGATGCAGACATAACTGTTCCATTCAAATTCTTGTATATGGGGGCTGCTGCTGCACCCGCACCCGCTCAGCGACGCGCTGTTAGTATCCTTCTTGTCTTCAAAGTCCATCTGGAGCCTGTGTGAGCTACGGATGTGCCCGAATGCAGAAACAGTGCTGACCGAGACTAACCGTGATCTATGAGCATTGTGCGCGCGTAGCGCGCAAGAAATTTTCGATTTTCATACTCTCCGGCACTCAACACTACATCTCAACTATGCCTAATGGCAGACAGAAGCACGAAACAAGACCGCCGTGGTCCTGATAATCCTCTCTCTCTCTCCTTTCTTTTTTCCTTCCTTTTTCGGCCAGATACCCAGGGTATTGGTCGGAAAACCTTCATCAGGGACGGACATCTTAAACCAACTAAGACATTCTATTCTGAGGTCTCAGTACTCGCGATCGTACCGTTTACTAGCCTGTCCTCCATGCCATCAGCGCGGGAGATGGGCGGACTGTTCGGCGTCAAGCTTATTTCGGTCTGAACAGGAGAAAAGGAGTATCTGAGTCTTGCATCCCCTTACTTAGCTTGTCACCTGGCCGTCGCCCTCATTCTTCAACGCCGCTTGGAACCCTACCTGGCCACATCTGTCGTTCATCCGCGCCCGCTCTACAACCCTCGTTCAATGGCCGAGAATATGCCGCTCGATGTGGGGAGTCTGATTTGTGAGATGGCGGGAGACGTCGCCACTACTCTCTCCCTCGCGCTCGTTTCTAGGACCTTTCGAGCATGGTACGCAGCTCAGTCTACCTTGTCCGCCGATACTGACATCGCGTCCGTAAGCGTCGACCCTATCCTTTACCGCACAGTCCATATCAACATGCAAAACGCGAAACTGTTCGCATTGTCGATCAAACTTCGCAAGAACCCAGAGTTCTTCAAGCGCGCCGTCAAAACCTTGTCCATCGACGCGACACTTAGCCTACAGAGGTGGAGGGAGTATCCCAAGAGCAGCATTCAAGAGATTATCGCTGTGTGCACGGGCCTAACAGCGTTCGGATGTGGCATGCAGGACGGGTCCTATGCACATCTCGGAGAGATAATGCATTATCTAAACGCTGCAGTTTCGACCAATTCCACCCTGCTACGCGTAGCTATCTCCCTTCCGCACACCAAGATGCGCCATGTCGACTTCCACGCCATTCCTCCCTCAGTCGTCCACCTCCACTGCACCTCCAGTCAGATGGCTCATTGGATCGTCGAAGGCGGATTCTTCGATCGTTTTCCCCGTCTCGCGTACATCCACATGCCGTGTACACTCGACGAGGACTGTCATCTGTTTTCGCTTTTAAACAACCCACTTCCCATGCCAGTGAAACTCCTCGTTGTCGAGATTCGTTCTGTTCATGGCCCAACGCAAGATACCTACGTTCGGCTCAGCCAGGTGCTCCGACAACTCAAGGATCCTCGTATCCTAGTCCTAGCTCATCCTTCCTTCCGTTTCCCCTCGCTCCCTAATCTCTATCGCTATCCACGCAATTGCAGTAGTTACTATGGTAGGAATCAACTGCCGTATTGGGAGGAAATGGAACCTCAATTATGTTCAAGTCGGACTGAAAGCCTCGGTTTAGGTTAAATGATTTTTTGCAATACTGTCGTCTTTCAATGCAACAGTAGCTTCCCTTGCCCGTTGGTTTTCTATCTCACCTTGGTCGATGGTTTGCTTGGTGCGCATGCCGTCACTTTTCATGGACTAGAATGCCTACCGCGATCCTCGCGCTACGAGAATCGGATCTGGAATTTTACTTTCCATGAGACATGACTCAGAAAAGAAAGGGGAGCTTGCCTTTATTAGTTCTTTCCGCTAACGCTGATGCTCCAAAAGAAAACGTACGGAGCGTCGTACATTGTTTATCCCCCTGCTCCGCCCCCATGGCCGAAAGTTTGAGCAGTATGCCGCTCGAAGTGGGGAACCTGATTTGTGAGCTGGCGGACCAGATGACATCGCCACAGCCCTCTCCCTCGCGCTCGTATCTCGCGCTTTCAGAAATTGGTACATACCCTCAATGCCTCGTCGCTGTAGATCCTGCTGACGACGTCCCCATCAGCGTGGATCTCATCCTCTACCGTAGAATCCATATCGACATCCGAAACGCCAATGCGTTCCTGGCGTCAATGAAATCCCGGCAGAGCAGAGACGCGATGTTCTTTCAGCGCACTGTGAAAGCCCTGTACATCGACAGCTCATGCGACAAGAATGAGTGCACGGACCTAAAGCAGGCCATTGAAGCCATCATTGCTACGTGCACAGGACTGACCTCGTTTGGATATCATTCTGAGCAGAAGGACGCCATCCCGAATCCAGCACACGGCGCCGACCCAGCTTCGTCGCTACACGCTATCCTGCACTTTATGTTCAGGTCACTCGCCCCCAATATGATTGCTATCGACTTCCACGACCTTCCCACCTCCATCACTCGCCTCCACTGCAAGTCAAGTCAACTCGCTCGTTGGATGACTGATGGCGGATTCTTTGCTCGATTTCCATGCCTCACCCATATCAACCTGAATTGTCAGCTCTTCGGAGACGATCACGTCTTCAGGTTGTTGGAGGAACCGCTGCCCGAGATAGTGGAACTCTGCGTCTACAAGATTCAATCGGTTAGCGGGGCAGTGGATAAGACTTACAATCCGCTGAACCGAGCGCTCAGAGCGCTCAAAGACCCCCGTGTTGTAGTCTTAGTTCATCCTTCCTTCCGGTTTCCTTTGTTACCCAATCTCATCCATTACGAAGGCAGGGACAGCAGACGACATCGTAGGAAGCAACTGGAGTGGTGGACGGAAGCGGAACAGTTTGCGGAGAGTTACGTTCAAGGATTGAGGGCTGGAGGAATTTGACATACGATGCGTCAAATGTAACAATATGTTCCCTGTTCAACAGGTTGTGTAAAATGCTTCGGATACCATACATACAGGTGTACTAGACGGCCGGCTCGTAAGGCTGGATCTACTGGTATAATTAGTCTACAAAATGATTTCGGACACCATTACAACACCCCAAGCTAAAAATACATCCACTGCACGCGTCCGGCTTGCAGAGACGATAGGCGAAGACCATCCACTAGGGCGGAATAAATACGCGTAGCATTTCTAGACACGATGAATACCTACCTCTTTTAACCTCCACCATTAAACCTCCTCCACACTTCCTGGCGCGCTTGCAGCCCTTTTAGGAGTTTCCAGATGACCTTGCGGACCTGCGGCATATATAGCGCGAGTACCTCCTCGCTCGGCTCTTCCGCCAGACAGCCTTCCAGAACGACGCGCAGTTTCCGTCGGGATGTCATGCAGATCGCTCAGGTCGATACCGTACGCGGAGAACGCGCGTATCGTGGCATTGAAGGCCGTGCCGATCTGGACGTAAACGTCGGATACAGCGGCATCGGTCGTGCGGGACTGGGCCCAGAGTGAGAGGATGACTGGAGGGATTTAGTGGAAAGAAGGAGGTTCTGCACGGCGGTGGGCACGTCGGGCTGGGTCGCGGTTGGGTGAGAATGCGAATAGTGGGTTTTGGAGTAGTGGCCATGGTGGAATATAATCGAAGTGAGGAGGGTTATATAACGACGCGCAAGTAAGTCAGAGCAACCGTCAGTGCACTTGATCGTCTCACTAGCACAGACACTCACCGTACCGCCGTTTTGCTGAGAGTTGATGGTCATTGATGGTGGTGGTTCGAGATCAGCATAGTAGTCATATGGCTGATGCTGATGGTAGTATGGAAGCTGATGCTGATTCGGGTCCATGATAAATTCGGCTCGGTGTTGGCCGCAGTTACGCGCAGTATTCGAGAGCGTAGGCAAGTGAGGTGGATCACTGGTAAGTAGACAGTGAGCGGAGGAATGAAACCTGTGATGACGACGACGGCAGCTTGTTCCTGTCGTAGTCAGTCAGTCTTATGACATCCTTGTCCTTATAGAAGCGCGTAGGACTGTACAGCCTCCAAACCCCAAGTTGGAACGCACAGCCATCCCATCCTCGTGCCCTTCTGGAAAAGTCGGAGGGCAGACTCGAGCGATAATTGTTAGTTCATTTGCGCAGGACTCGGACGACAGAGAGAAAGAAGGAAATTGCCTGACTCCGTTTCATTTTTTCCGATCGTGATCGACACGTGGACACTACTTCTTCTCGTTCCTCCAGCATCAGCCAGCATGTCACCAATCTCTCAAGAAGCGAAGCGCCAATCACAGTCATTGGAACACCGAACACCGTGTCGCGTAAATCAGTCACAGACGCGTTTTGAGTCTGACGCCGATCGCTTCTCAGCGCTAATACTAGTACGCCATCACGTTTTATTAGTGCGTCAATTCAATGGGCAAATTTTCGTTGATGATCAATTCTTGTTTACAGGACGACTCTGTAACTTCTATTAATCTGCCAAGTACCAGGCTAAACTGGTGCTACTTGATTCATGCTTGATCTAGTGGCCGGCCTTCAAGCTTCAAGTACGACTCCTTCTGGATCTGGACGAATGTATCGACTACCATCAATCCTACCGAGCTGAAACCAACGTCCCACCTCCATCATCTGGGTCTAGCAGGCTCTTGATCTGGCAGTACTGCCTTCTTCTCCGCCGATGCTGTTCGCCACAACGCGTTGGAGTTTCGCGACCGCGGACGTATTGCAGGCAGAGTTAGATGTATGGGTGACGGCGAACGTTCCGATAGCTCTGCCTGGTTCTGTGGCCGCTATAATCACGGTCCACGTACATCAGAACGAATGGGATGCCTTGTACGTGCCTTCAAACTTAATCTTCTTTCCTTCAAACTCAATTTTCTCTGGAAGCAATGCTGAGTGATTGACGCTCTGGAGGCCTGACGCTGTGCTGCGGTAGATAGTGGCTTGTATCCCGCTGTTAAAATGCTCAGGCTGTCGGGCTGTCCGCGCGAGAATTGACTGACTCGTCATCGGGACACCCTGTCGCTACACTCCTCCTTTCCTCTGTGCATCACAAGAGCGTACAAGCAGATCAGACTTCCAACCTAGCTCACGACGAGCGTTGATGCCCCCAACATTCAACATTCTTTGGGAAATGTATCACGGAAGTTACGATGTTACCTGCGTTCTGATACAGGTGAGCAGATGTCTTGATTTAACATAGATTGGGGTGACTCTAATAGCAGCCTCACTGATAGGACCACCACATATCTCGATGTCGTCTGTCATGGATGTCGCTTCTGGAAGGAATATGATTGAACAGGTCCTGATTGGAGCTTTGGGGACCAAATTCCCTTGAAGACTTCAGGTAAGCCGAGACTAGTGCTTTCGTTAACACACAACGCGCTATAGCAAGACTTGAGTAAGACCAGCAGTACGCGACGGAGGACGTGCATACCACGTGACTGTACTGATGATGACGGGACCGTAGTCCGCCTGACCAGCCTTGCTTCACAGCTTCCACCATCGAAGAGCGTTTCTACACCCGTAACTATAGAATTCATCTCAGTACTCTTTCAGGCTTCCTCATCCGACTCTAGAATACCCCGCTACGTCTTTGCACTGCTTTTCACTAAGAACCTGCACCGCCTTCTGTTCTCTGGAATCTTTCGGCACCACTGGATATGACTGATTGGGATGCTACCGCCGCGCTCGCCGGCTCAGATTATGCTCAGCGCTCACGCGAAATGATTAATCTCGTCAAGGATCTCAGAGCTCTCGGGTTGGTACCCAGTTTCTCCGAGGGAGTTTGCTGTGCAAGCTGAACTTGTCCTAGAGCTGACGCAGAGGTTGATCTTCCCCGCATCGCTGTCATTGGAAATCAATCTGCGGGAAAGAGTTCTCTTGTTGAGGCCATCGCTGATGTAATGTCTTTGTCTTTCATCGCCAAACGTGTTTACAATGGTCTTGTCCCTTGTGTAGATCAAAGTACCGCGCGCAGCCGGAACGTGCACCAGGTCTGCTATCAACCCTCGTCACAAATCTATAGCTATATCTCATTCAACAGATGTCCCATGGAGTTCCGTCTGTCCTATTCCGAGAGTGCGTGGTGCTCTCAGATATCTCTTAGGTTTGAAAAGAGCAAGACCGTGCCCAACGTGCTGGAGCAAAAGTTTGGGCCCATTATTCATAGCAAGAACGAGCTTGAAGATATGTTGCGACGTGCCCAAATGGCGGTTCTCAATCCCAGCACGTCGACTGCTCAGTTCGAGACCGCGGACCTCAAACATAAATCAATGCTCGAAAACGAGCTATCCTTCTCGCCAAACGTTGTCTGTGTGGATGTGTCTGGGCCCGATGTCCCGGATCTATCGTTCATCGACTTACCAGGTGAGCAGAAAAGCGCGGATTGATTAGTTCGCTTCTGATTCATGAAATTGTTAGGGCTGGTATCTAACGAGGAGCGTGACGTTATCGACCTTGTGCGCAATCTTATCCTGGACCACATTACCGGAAACGCTCTCATCCTTCTGACCATTACGATGCGCGGTATTCAATTCATGGCTTCTGCTTGTGTTGCATACTAACGGTAACCAGATGATATTCAAAACCAATCAGCGGCCCTCCTCGCCAAGGAGGTCGATCCTCAAGGACTTCGGACCGTTGGTAAGTGACACGACGGCCTGCTCGCCACGGAATTCGATTACTAAAATATGCGTAGGCGTCCTTACAAAACCAGATACATTGCAACCCGGCGAAGAAAGCGGATGGCTGGATATCCTCCATGGCCGAAAACATCGCCTTCATCATGGTTACTTCGTCACAAAGCAACCGGGACCAGAAGAGCTTCTTGAGAATCTGGCTCACGCTGAGGCTCGGAAACGTGAAGCGTCCTACTTCACCAGCACCTTGCCTTGGAGGACCGTCCTCCAGACAACAAAGTCGCGTGTCGGTGTACCCAATTTAACCACTCAACTAAGCAAGCTCTTGACTGAGCGGATCAGCGAAGCGTACGTTTCTTTCCTAGTTTTCTTCACCTTGCTTAGGACCGCTTTACAGGTTACCCGATTTGCGAAGTCGTTCCCTAGCCTCACTTCGCCAAGCTCGCGATGACTTGAGCAGCCTCCCGGAGCCGCCCTCAGATAACATCCTCTCTGATTTGCTGCGTCTCGTCGGCCAGTTCGAGAAATCGATCTCAGATTGTGTTGGCGGTTCCATCCACGAACCGTCCGTAATGCAGCACTGTCGAGCGACCTACGATTTGTTCAGGGAGCATATCAAGGAAACAACACCCGAGTTCACAGTCGATGACACTCCGGATTCCTCGCAAGAACGGCCCAGAAGTGCGAAGGACGTGCAAGTCTTTATCAAGAAGTGAACTATTTCGTCCTCACTGCTGGCATATATTGACGCATCACCTTGCAGCCATATTACGCGGGAGCTTCCCTTTGATGTACCCTTCGACGCCAAAGCGCACCTCATCCACCAATGTCTCGAAGATTGGCCTCACTTTGTCGAGGCGTGCGCCGACGCCGTCTTCCTTCGCCTGGGCGAGCTGCTCGACGTTAAGATCGAGCAGACTTTTGGACGCTTTGCGAATTTGAAGGAGAGCGTTAGGTCAGTTGATAAGCCCGCATACTCGGATGATTGCTGACTCTTCTTGTAGCAACGTCGTCAACGAGCTCTTGAACGAGATTCATGATAATGCCGCCAAGCATCTGCAGTGGTTGCTTTCGCTCGAGAACTATCCGTTCACATTGAACACCCACTATCTGGAGTCATACCGCGAAAAGTACCTGCAGAAGTACCAAGAGGAAAGGTCACAAGCGACGCCTGACGAAAATGTCGGTCACCGCCAGTCCTTTCCTCGTATTTTATCTTACTAATGGAATTGCAGGATCAACCGGCTGAGGCTGCAAGTCCAGAAATCGTATTGATGGCCGAGGTCCGTGCGTACTTTCAAGTCGCGTACAAGGTAAGATACACCGCCTTGGTCGAACATGCTAGTCTGATTCTGAAATGAAAGCGTATTATCGACAATGTTCCCCGTGCTCTCAACTGCGATGGCCTGATTGCACTCTCCTCGCGCGTCAACGCAGCCTTGGTCCGAGGCCTAGGTATCGACACGGAGGGCTCTTCGACGCGTTTGAAGGAATACTTTGCCGAAGATTCAGAGGTTTCCGATCTTCGCGCGGAGTTGCAGGCGAAGCAGAAGCGGCTTGAAGAAATCACGACTCGGCTGAGTGGATTCTCTGGGAAGTCCGACCCGCGAAGGGTGTCTGTCGCCAGGTCGTCGTTCAGACTTGATGCGTCTTCTCCCTTGTCCCCATTCCGAGCTACGAATTCCCCGAAATATCCTCCCTCTAACCAGTTGACCGTACACAATGGGAGCAATATGGAGACCGACGATCTCAGTCCTCAGAGCACCGCTGTGAGCCCTGAGCCACAGGATTTTGCGCACAAGGACCCAGTGTCGCCTGCTCCGCCGGCCATAGATCCGGAGGAGATTTATGCCTCTGAGCGGAAGAAGGTCGTCGAGTCTGCCCTGGAGTCTCTTTTGAACCAAGTGACTTCAGAAAATCTCGACACCATGTCCGACCAGGTCGTTGCTTGGGCGAACAGTCCTGAGCATGCTGGCGACACTCCTGTGCTATCTGTCATTGTTTTGGCAGTCGTACGGAAATCTATCACGACAGTCGCGTGGGTGGAAATAGGCATATCTATATGTGAAAAGCTCATAAACAAAGTCGGAGATCATGTGAAAGGGACGATACCTTCAGGCGAGACTTTTGCAGGCAGAAGGCTCGTCTCCTCCTACGTTATTCGCCACCTCAACACGTTACTGGCACAAACACTTCTAAAATCGACGATCGCGGACACCATTGAGGAGAGGAAAGCATCCGACTTCAATCTAGCCGTCTTTATGCAAGAACTACTCGAGATGGGAGTGTTAGGTGATCTCAGCCTGCTGAAGTATCTTGAGATCAAGTTCAAGAACAAGAGCACCCTGGCCCAAAGGGGCATGGAATTGAGCTATGCGATTCTGAAGTCGTGTGGGCGTCTGCTGGACATTCATAGCATCGAAACGCAAAAGGTCTTCACTGCTATAGAACAACGGATGGAGGAGGTCTCTCCGCATCTCAAGTTGATGTTGCAAGTAAGTGTGACTTTGACAGTGATTTTACTCGGGCGGGACATTGACAACCCTCTACTAGGAGCTCATTGATCTTCGTGCAAGGAATTGGATGGACAGCCCCGACGATGCAGATACAAGTGACGACTGAGATGGTTCTATTCAGGACGATGATTGTGTTGATGGGGGTGACTGCACGTCCTCAAATGACGACATGGATGGTTTAAGCAAAAGAAGATGATGATTAGTACTTACCGCGCTGAATATGAACTGTACGTAGCATGCTTGTAAGTAGAGAACGGTATTACACCATATTTGCACTTGGACAAGTATCAACTGGGGTTGGATAGGGGAATCGCCTACGTTCAGCGCCACACTCACCAACTACAAACGAAACCTCTGAGGCTGCCCACCAGCACTCGAGCCGTCGTCTTCTCCAGCATTTCCGCAGAATATTTTCATGCGCGCGCCTGAGGAATCAGATGAGAACCTGGCAAGAAAGCCCTTTCGACTGACGCAGTCTAAGTAGGTCCCATACGCAGAGCAAGATGCACCGTGATTGGCAGGGTCTTACCAGGAGAAAGCTCAATTAGACTGGGGCGTGCTGACAAGGGCATATATGTACTATATTGACAGCAGCTACTCCACCAACCAGTGCGCCAAACGATGCACCACTGTACGATTGAACGGCTCATGGGGAACTCTGATGGTTATATAATCGGCCTCCTTGTACGAGACCGTTTCAGGGGGCGCATACCCATGATCCTCAGCAGTTTTATCCCCCAGCCGCAGCACCCAATCCACCTGATTCATCCACTTTGCATACGCCATGAGCGCCACAGGCGCCCGATCCTCCTCGAAATTCGCGTCATCCTCCTCGATAACCATTCCCAGCCGCATCACGTGGTAGTTCCGTTCATGCTCAGCCCAACCGTACACGTCGGGAAGCCGCCCAGTCACGGCCGCGACGGGAACAGACAACTCCTGGCATAGGCCCTCGGCAATGTCTTGTATCGTGCGAGGCTCGTAATCGTTAGTGACATGGTGGACAGCCTCGATGCGTGGGAGGGAGAGGAGTCCTTTAGAATGGATGAGGTTCAGGCGGTCTTGAGTGTCCAGCGTTTTTGGCACGATATTTGGGTAGAAGAGCGATGCGCAATCCGCGGTGAGGTCTTTGATATGGTCTCAGTATTAGTATCTGAGAGAGCATAGCAAGCCGTGGACGCACGCAAGATATCTCGGGGTGTGATAGGTTTGTCCATGGTGTCAAAGTGAATGTTGAGAAGCCTTGCAAGACTCCAGAGCTAGATCCTTGAGCTGGTGGAAGCGTGCGAGGGCAAAGACGTACAAGCCGAGTCTCCATGTCGGGCTGCAAAAGAGTCGGCTCGATCTCTTCGAGCGACCAGCGGGTCTCTGGGGATTCTGCGCATTAACCATCGTATGCAAATGGCAGTGTGGTGTATACTTTTTACACCCGGTGCCAATCGTTTTGTAGTTGACGTGAATGTTCGAGTATGGGGTATAAGAGTACGGAACAGGGGAGGACGTCGGAGGGATGTACGTACAAGGTGCGACATGGTTGGAAGCAAAGGTGTGCGCGGGAGACTTGCCGGAGGTGATAATGATTAGATAAGATAAACTTAATGATAACAAGTCAGTGCTGCCGCTGGCCCGCTTCCCAGTTCGTACAGGATGTAGTCTGTAATTTCTTTTTTGGCCTCAAAGGTACATGCTGCGTGTTTCAGCAAACTCTAAATACTAATAGAGAGTATCCCCATGTGCATCATCAGGACTCACCAAGCGGCTCACCAAAGGATGCACCCATGAATGGCCCCTATCCACATCCAAATCAAAGCCACGACTCGAGATGCAAATCTCCTTCCCGCGATCCTGCAGCTCCCAAAACACCTGCTTCATCCACTCTGTATACGCAATAAATGCCACCACATTCGCCACCTCCTCCTTGTCGTCCTCCTCATCAATAAACAACTTCACCATATAACGCTCCTTGCTCTCCAGATAGTCGCACCACATATCCACAGACTGGGCCCAGTCATACACCTCCAGAAGCTGCCTCTTTACGGGTGCGAAAGGAATAGACAACTTCTTGCACAGGTCTTTCGCGATGTCTTCTACCGTGCTACGAGACCCATGGGCTTTATTCCAGTCTTCATCATTAGGAGCAAAGCCATATTCGCCTAAGCGCGGGAGGCAGAGGAGCTTGTTGGAAAGGATGAGGTTCAGTCGGTCTTGAGTCTCCAGAGTCTTTGGCACGTGGTTTGGGTAGAAGAGCGACGCGCACTCCGCGGTGAGCCCTTTATGTATTCAGTGTTATATAAGAGAGCACATCAAGGGATGGACAGACTCATGACGTGTCTGAGCTGGAAGTTTTCCTCCGAGGGGAGGTATTCTTGGAGGAGTACTGCGATAGTCCAGGCCTAGATCCGTGAGCTGAGGAAACGCGCGGGCGAGGGCAGAGACGTACGAGCCGGTGGTTTACGTCGGGCCGGAAAAGTGTCGGCTCGATTTCCTCGAGCGACCAGCGGGGCGCTGCGAATTCTGCGCCTCAATGTCTGTGTGCAGATGGCGATGGGATGTGCACCTTGTACCCTCGGCACCAAGCACTTGGAGGTTGATATGAATGTTCGAGCTTGAAGACGGAACAAGGGAGGTCGTCGGAGGTATGTATGTAGCAGGTGCGACATGGTTGAATGCAAAGGTGCGCTCGTGGGAGACTTGCCGGAGGTGATAATGATTAGATAAGATAAGGCTATTTGTGGCGTAGAGAAACCCAAATTTCAGCTAGAGTAGGTTCGTTTACGAGCAATGTACGTGTGGAGTTGTCAACAGATGGAATACATTCGGTTTTTCTGACTACCATGTCGAAGATTGTTTATACGCTGGGAGAGATGAATGATATACGATTATAGTACTGTACTATTTCGTTCAATTCGTTCGTCACAGGTCACAAGGACCTTCGAATTGACGAAATGTCACAATGGTCACTGGAAATTTCGCGAAAAACCCCCTGGCGGGGCCCCCGCTGGCCTCCCGACGCAGCTCCGCCGCGTCGGCTATTGCCATATATGGTAATCTGACGAAACGAAAATTTCGTCAGACCCGGTCACAGGTCACAAGACCTGACGAATTGATTGAAATACTACAGTACTGCCCTACGAGAAATTTATCTACAACATAATAAAGAGCAAGGCATGCTCGGGTCACTTGGCCGTATCATATCAGTCCTCATTCTCCGCTTCCACATAAGCCTGACCGTCTCCGTACCCAGCGCCATGCATCTAACGAGAAGAAGTAAATCGTCAATCGGACGAGAAATGATTTGGAAATGATCATGCTACGAACCGTTACCAGAATCATATCGAGTTTTCTATTGGTCATATCCAGCTTGCCATTCATCCTCGTCTGAACCTTGTATATATCGTCGACACGCGACATGAGCCTTGCCTGCATCATGCTGAGATCATAGAGTAATCGGGTCGTCGAGATATCGTAGCCAATCTGTTGGGAGTCTGAGAAAGAATTCGGTAGGTAGTAAACATGTAGAACGGAAACCTGAAACGAGATCCGCGCATTGTCCACTTGGGCGCGCAGTTCTTGAACCTGGGCTTTGATCTTTCCACGTGAGGCAAAGTACTTCAGGTCCCCAAGCTTCGACAGTTTCTGAATTCTTTGGTTAACTTGACTGATAACGCTATAAGCGAAGTCAGACACGAGCGGCGACATCTGGATATGTTCTTACGCAGATAAATCCCAAATCTTCTTCAAGTTGGCCCCGCACCCAGTAGCTCTGGACCCAATCTCGTTGATAATCGCGAGCGTAATACACGCCGTGTGTTCCGCAAGAGCCTTACACTCGTCGCGGGCAGCACGCGCACCCTGGCGTGAATGCACCCATTAGTGTCAATTATCAAGTGTGTGTAGCAACACCACCGTTCACTCACCTCTGCAGCTTGGACGATTTTCCGTAGGATTCCGCATGTACCTTCGAGGACGTGCCCAAGCACTGGCACCAGTTTCGCAACACTCTCCGCGACATCGAGGCATGTAATAAGGTTGGCTATCGTTGTCGGTCCAAAGGTTGATGTCGAGTCAGAGGAGCCGCCCACTCTGTGAAGCTTCGAGAGTACTTGAACGCGAGCGGTCATCTCTCGGAAGTATGGTAGGGTAATCTGCAAGACGTCCGCAAGATCCTTCCATGGTCTTCCCGGTGAAAGATCAAGGAGAATCCTTTCATCAAACACACTTGAGGTGACCGAGATGTGGTACATCCTTTGACGGGGAATGTACGAGTTGTGGACGGCCCACCAGTCGGCATTAGTCCAAGCTCTTGTGCTACACTTGATGACAATGAGCACCGCCTGAAGTGCATCGCAGTAGTTGTCCATCTACAAATCAGACTCCATGGGCAATTCATTGCAACTACTCACCGAGTCACTATTGGAACGAATTCGACGATACTGCTCTCTTTCCACTCCGCATACGGTCTCAGCGAGTGCATTCAGAGCCTCCAGGCACCTCTCTTGAGCATCCACCAGTACATCAAGCCATTGAATATACTCAGTTGGCGAAATCCATCCTTTCAATTGCAAGTTATCCAACGAAGTCCCCAAAGGATCTCTGACGTCGGCGTCGCTAAAGCATCAGTGTGAGAGGTGTACTCCATGCAGGGGTTGCCAAGCTACAAACCTTGACTTGATGAGCACCCATTCCCAAGGGGGGTCGCCACACTCTATGAGCCGTAAAATGTCGATATCCTCCTCGTCACTAGCATCGTCAGCTCCATCCAAAGTCTGAGAGCAGTCGGCCGTGCAGATGTCACGAACGGGCATGATGAGAGCAAGACGAAAGCGAGGGGATGCTGTTGATGGGATCATCCTTGCTTTCTGTCACACAGCATTGATAGCTGTATATGACGGCATCCCGCACGGCGTTCAACACTCTTAACGTCGTCTGATGAGTGCCTACGTGGTGTCTTCCTTGTCTTAACGCACCTACGTGGCTGTGGTCTACGTGACTGTGGTGTGAGGATGCTGGACTGAACGGAAGAGACAGCCTCCAAGTCTGGAATTGTCGGATTCTAAATCGGCGGACGAACAAGGCTGTATGGACTCACGACAAGGTTGGGCGGGGAGATTTCCAAAACGTCCAGTCAGAGCGTGACATCTACTAGCAGAGTGGCCAAGATGAAGCAAGTCGACGACCTCAAGAGCTAGACTCAAGCACTCCTCTGGAGAGTGAGTGAGCGTTAATAAATGAGACGAGGAGTTCTTACAACTCGATCAGATTTCGATCGTTCATCCCTCTAAAGAGTTCATAGAAGAACGTTTACAAGTCGACGGCTTAATGCTATAAGTAACAACAAGTTCCCACCACCAAAAGACTGGGCGTGCAGACGAGGGCGTATATTGACACCATCTAGTACTCAGTCAAATGGCGCAGCAAAGGATGCACCTGCGGGAACTCATCATCCCCATCAGCCTCGGAATAAGAAACATGCTCCCCCACCTCCAACGCCCAGCTGACCTGATTCATCCACTCTGTATACGCTACAACCGCCACCGCACCCGCCACCACCTCCTTCTCATCCTCCTTATCAAACGTCAACGATAACAGCTCAGTATGTTCGCCGTCCATCTCGCTGGCCGTAATAAGCGCCTCCGGAAGCGCCCTCTTCACGCCTGCGAAGGGGACAGACACCTCCTTGCAGATGCTTTTCGCAATGTCGTCCAACGTGCGACTGGATTCACGATCTTTAGCAACGTCGTATCCGCAGCTGGCCATGCGCGGGAGGGAGAGGAGCTTTTTGGAATGGATGAGGTTCAGCCGCTCTTGCGTCCCGAGAGTCTTTGGGACAAGGTTTGGGTAGAAGAGCGACGCGCAGTCCGCGGTGAGCTCTTTGTGGAGTGAGCATTTACTAGAGCTATGTACAGGGACGGACGACGCACCCAGGGCGCCTTCAGGCATGAACGGTTCGTCCACGGGGAGGTGCTTTTCGAGAAGCTTGGCGACACTCCAGGCCTACTGCATCCTTGAGCCGATGGGGCAGCGCGCGAGAGGGCGGAGACGTACGAGCGGAACTTTACGTCTGGCTGGAAAAGTGTCAGCTCGATTTCATCGAGCGACCAGCGGATCTCTGTGAATGCGCGTCAATCACCAGGTGCAGACGATGATGTGATGTGCGTGCACCTTGTACGCGCGACGCCAAGCATTTGGCAGTTGATGTGAATGTTCGAGGTTGAGGAGGGAACAAGGGAGGTCGTCGGAGGGATGTACGTAGCAGCAGGCGCGACATGGTTGGATGCAAAGGCACACGCGTGGAGAATGAGAATGGCTCGCTGTTCATGCTGAGGGCAGATAGCGGATAGCGATAGCGGCAATTAGTCAGCGGCACCTTTTTCGGTGCGTCTACCCCTATCTGCATCCGATCTTGACCACCACCTGTAAATACGCCGCTCGCTTTGTACATTCTCTGTTACTCTCATGTCCGATTGGAGACTTGTGAATATAATTCTAGTATTGGATCTTTTTCTGTGATCCGACTACCAGCAGTCGTCCTGGTACATTCTCTGGCATCCGAGCTCGAGGACAGACTCGGAGGTGAGTCTTTCCGAGGACTGGCTCTCATTGTAGGCAGACAGGACATGAGTGTATGGATCCAACAGTGCCCAGGACTCAGGCTGAGGCCTTACATATAGATTTTGCCTTGCATACTGTACCGTTTCGACCGTAAGTTCGCGGCATATGACGCGTTATGCCGCGAACTTACAGGAAACAAGTTCGTAACCAGGCACGAAGCCCCGACTTACCTTATTTGGAAGTCCCGCCGTAGGCGGGAGGGAAGTTTTTGCCGTTTTGGGCGATCCGACCCTGGATTCGAGCTCCGTGATGCGTTATCATTTAAGCTAAGTTTGGTTCCCGGGCCCGCGTGATGCGTTATGCGAATTTACGGTCGAAACCGTACAGTATAGGCCTCATTACATGATGAAGCTGTTACTAGAATTTCACAGCCTACTTTGGGGTAGTATAGACATGTAGTTTTGTGCCTGTTGACCGTGAACCGCACGTACTGTACTATTACGCATCAGTAAAACAGCGGGGTTTTCCCTGGGATCTCTGGAGGGAAACTCGCTTCCCTGGCATCCCTACAGGTATCCCAGAGATGTCAGAGATACCCAATTAATCCGGGACACATGGTCCCTGATGGGTAGGGTACCTTTCCCTGGAGGGATATAGTCAGGCTCTGAGGGAAGCCAGGCCATCCCTCCGACATCTCTGGTAGCTCCCTGACATATGCCCGTGGTGCATCACCCGCAGCTCATTTTGTTCCAGTACGCCACACAGGTTTAGATGACAATAATAAATCAATTGTTCTATGCTACATGACAAGTATATATATGCTGCTACATTATTGCCTACATACACTTTGCCATGGTCATGCTTGTGGCTCGTGGTTGGGCGTCGGTGGTGGGCTGTGAGCCGTGCTTGCTGATCATTCATCAGACCCTGCAACCCATTCGCCACGATCCTCGTCTTGAGCCCACGACCGAAGAGTCCAGAGATGCCATCAGCACGGATGACAGCCTGCGCCGCGGCAGTGTACGAAACCTTGGTCTTGGGAGGATGTCAGTGGCTGAAGATGAACGGGAGCCCTAACGCACCTCGTTAACGTCTTGACAACGCGTAGGGAATTGCTAATCGTGTCCCAAATGACAGACGCCACGAATCCTATAAACGCCGCGCGAAGGAGCTTGAGCAGAAATGCGTGCGGCTGCACTGGGTCTGGTAGAGGAAGCATCTCCGAGAGGTAGCTGTATGTCGCGAACCACTAGACCCAATCAGCAGCTTTCTGGGAATACCCCACTTTACTCACCGGATAATGACCCACAAACGTCGCTGCTGCCGTCGCCCACACGCAAATTGTCGCTGTCAGCGTGGTCATTGTCCTCAGCTGCCCGTCATCATGGTCCTTGGCTGCTCGTCGTCGTCGGCCTCACCTGCTTGTCGTCGTCATCCTCGCTTTGTCAATGCCCTTGTGTGGACTCTGTGGAGGGTCGTCGTTGCTGGCAGGTCGATATTGAGGGTGTTCGGGGAGAAGAGCACCGTAGTGGTGACAGTGGGTCCAGCATGGATGTACGTCCGTTGTTGCAGTCATTGGTGTTGTAGTGCTGCGGTCGTCATTGTCGTCGGCGTCGCCGTGGTCGTTCTTCCTGTGGTCACCCAAGTCAGTACCAGAATACGGCAAGAAAGATGCGCACCTTAATGACGCCGGCTGCCAGCAAACAGCGCGGCATCAGGTTAATAAGTCCTCTGCGCCAGCCCACGGGATCGCCATCGTCGTTTGAGCTGGCGGCGTGATGAAAGTCTTGTGAGTGGGGCGGAGTTCTAATTATTTTTAGTGTGAACAGTCCATCACATGTGCGTGTGCCTGAAGGACTTTGAGATATTTTGCAAGTCTCGTTCGCGGCGGTCCGCCAGCAGCTTTTCGCATGAGTAGGTGCGCATCCGCGCTCATCACGGAGGTGAGGTTATAAGACTCATATGAACAGTTCACAAGTATTCCTCGCAATGGTCTGATCTGGCAGCAGTATAAATACTTGTACATGGTGTACATATTTCCCAGAGACCTCGTTGGATCCAGAGAGCACCGGGGAAATAGTGAATAGCGCGGGTCGGGTTCGGGTATGCGGACCGGTGCCCGAACCCGACCCGCCGAGCAACCCTCACCCGACATGTCGGGTGCGGGTTTCGCATCGGGTAACCCGCGGGTTCGGCTAGGGTAACGGGTGACCCGATACCCGCCTCAAGATCTAGTTCAAACGACGTAAAAACAATGTATTTAGGATCACTAACAGTATCTAACATGTACGGTAAATGTACACAACGGCAATCATGAATATAATAGTCCATAGCAGTATGAAAAGGATCATTTACTCTCTCGAAATAGTATCAAAGCCATCCGGCATCAAGATATCACCTTCCTCGTTCCCATCCTCTTCACGCGGGGCAGGCATCTTGGTGACTTCTCCAATATCACGAAGATCAATCATGTCTGCGCGACTCCAAGCGCCGAGGCACATGAGGGCGCGAGCAGTCTGCGCAGAGAGTCGATTCCGAATATGAGACAGTAGAATACGGCCTTGACTAAAGAGTCGCTCGACCCCAACCGACGTGGCTGTCAAAGGAATCAGAAGGGTCGAAGACATATAACATATCACTCACGAGGGATGGACAAGTAGTCCATGGCCATCCGCGAGAGAACGGGAAACTCGTCGCGGCGCTTGTGCCACCAACCCATAACATCCTTGACGTTCTCTCGCGGGGCATCCAGGTAACGGTCCAGTTCGCCAGCGGGGTCGTTGATCTGCTTGGCGGGCTGGGGCTCATCATCGTCGTCGTCGGAGAACATGTTGGATTTTGATTTTTTGACAGTCGTCGCCTATTCATGAATCATGATGAGTGTATTGTACGCAGCATGAAGAAGACAGTCAGCATACCTGTGTAGAAGAAGGAGCCTCTGCAGGAGCCGGCATACCAGCCCTATAAGCCGTGAGATACTCGTCGAAGACGCGTCGAATAAGGGCGTTTGCGTCGGACTTCCAGTCAATGGGCCAGTTTTGTTCATCGAAATAGCCGGTCTTGTATTTGGGGTGCATAACTAAGCAATAGTTAATGCACATAGCACAAGGAATGAAAGAATACGACATACCTAAAGCGATACGGTAGACCTCAGACTCGTCTGATAGACTGTAATATTTGTTGAGCGTGTCTTTGGCCACGAGGACGGCCGCTTTCATGGGCGAAGCAAGGATCACATCCGGCTCATCACCGCGCTTTCGAACGACGGCCGTGGCGAGCATTGCATCGAGTTTGTCCATGGCTGGAATGACCGTCGCAAGGTTGGCGTCCTCGCGAGAGAAGTACGTAGTAGCGTCCTTAAAAGCCTGCAAGACTTTCAGACGACAGGATAAAAGAAATGCAAGAAGTAAATAGCTTACCCCCAGAACCTCGCAAAGGTTCTCAAGTGCTGTCCACTCTCCAGATATCATCGAGTAGTCAAGCAGCGCATCCTCGCCGGTAATGTCCCGAATCACTTTCTTGTATTGGATGGCTGTCGTAAGCATATCATAAGTCGAGTTCCAACGTGTTGAGACGTCGCGGGGTAGGACTTTCGCGGGGAGGCGGTGCTCCTCAACGAGCTTCTTCCAACGAGGCAGGAGGATAGTCGTCGAGTTAATGATTTTGAAAGAGATCGTACGAATCTAAGAAGACGTAAGTACGGCGCTTAGCAAAACAAAAACTGAATACGCCGATGACAGCGTGGGATGAAAGAACCCACCTTCCGTAACGCAGAAGCAACGAGCTTTGTCTCTGCCCGGAACTTCTCTTTTTGCGCCTCCGTCATGTTGGAAAAGGCATCGTAGACGTCGTCGGGATCGTCTTTGTCGGCAGTGCCACCTTCCTCGATCTCGCGGAGCCGTACCAAGATGTCCTCCGTCTCGAATGTATCCTCCTTCCCGACAGCAGCTGCAGTAGCCGCTGCCTCGTCGTCGTCCTCTTTCCCACCTTTGCCCTTGGACTTCTTCGCTGGCGCGTTGAATAACCGCAGCATACTCTTCGCAACCAAGTTCACAACATGCGCGAAGCAGCGAGTCCGGGCTCGTGGACCTCCGAAGTTGGGTAGCCCGTCGACAAGACACTCCATCATGACATCGTTGGGGGCGGCGTTGTCGCAGGTAACGCTGAGAATCTTCGACGTTTCATGAGTTAACACAACTATAGATATGACGAAGCGAACCCACCTTCTCCTCAAGACCGAATTCTTCCAGGATCGTTTTCGTGAGCACAGCAAGAGCCTCGCCCGTGTGCGACTGTAAGAGCAATTATCAGTATAGGTCAATAAGAACCTTGGTAAGTCATACCACAGGCAATTCGCGGAAGTCGAGTACTGTGCTCACACATTGCCCATCTTCTTCCCAGTGCGCCTTATAGGCGACGAACGCCTTGTGATTCGGTGAAGTCCATGCATCCAAGACAATATGAACCCGACTTTTGAGGCCCTACAACCTAGTGAGTCCTCACTACCTTTCTAAATGTGGTGATAACTTACCTTAAATTTCTTTGCGAGCCGACGACGCGTTTTAGCAAACAGAATCTTCGTATCGCGTGAGACAGTAGTCGGATGAGGGATGTAGGTTCCAGGACGGCCGGTCTTCATGAGCTTCTTGAAGGCACGATCCGCAACGACGTTGAATGGTCGGAAGTTCTCCGCGCACCATCGCGCACATTCGGCTCTATCGCAGTATCGGTGAGTAGCTGCTGTATCAAGGCTATCCATTACTTACCTCGTTTCAGCATTACTCAAAGGCATCGTCGCGTATATCTCCTTCCCTTTCGCAATGATACCCTGCAGCATCGAGGTAAGAACACCTTGCTTCTTCTTCCCGGCCTTCTTAACCATTTCGCGTGTTGCCTGTAGGTCGGCACCTTCGAACGCCGCCTTCACCGCCTCAACACCAAAGCATTTTTCAGCATGGAGACGCAAACCGTGTCCCGAAGACTTATCCTTGGACGTCAAGTTCCGATAAACGTTCTTTCCGCACAGTTCGCACTTCCATGCCTCGTGCGGGACGTCCTTCGCTGTCTGCGTATCCCTGTCAACGATTTTGACATCGGCGGCGTAGAATCCATAAACGGGAGATCGTAAGTTTCGAGTTTTCGGAGGTGCTGGAATATACATTAACGGACAACAGGTATGAAGGATAGAAGTCGACGTACGCGGGTTATCGCTTTCGTCGTCGGCGATGTTGGTGGCCTTGGGGAGCTCGGACATATTAATGGTGCGTGAAGCCTTTCCCTTCTTTGTTGCCTTGGTGTTCTTCTTCTTCTTGGGCTTGGCGGCGGCGCGTTCTTTGCCTGGTGAGATTGTGAGCCTGTTACTGACAACATACTTTTAGGGTCTTCACCTTTTGCTGTCGGCTTGGATGTCCGGCCAGAGCGACGCGGTTCAGGTTCAACAGAAGAAGCCGATGGGGTGCGTGCCTTGTCTGTACTCAGGTCGTTAGTACGATGGCTAACTTTTCGCTAGACGACTTACCTTTGCCTTTGCCTTTGTACTTGGGACTGGAACGACGTGCGCCGCCGCGCTTCTCAGCCACGACGGGCCTACCAGTGCGGCCGCGCTCCTCAAGACCATCACCGTCCTCCTCCTCCTCGTCTGACGATGGCGAGTCGGAACTCTTATTAGCATCATGAATGTACACATCGGAGTCGTCGTCGGAAGACACCTCAATAACAGAGGCTTTGTTAGAGCCGCGGGAGGGACGAGAGGTGGTGGGCTGAGGCTGATGTTCATCCTCTTCGTCGACATCCATAAACCTGGAGTCGTCGAAGTGAAACGAACCTATATCATGGTTCAATCGATAAACTTGAGAGGTAAGCGTAAAACAACGTACTCGCGCCCTCAGATGATACTGAATGCAGACTAGGTGCATAGTCCTGCGGGTCTTGGTCGATGGATGGGTTAGGGGAAGCATGGGGTGACGAGGAGCGGTTGCGGGGGGAAAGAGACCGGCGGATGAAGTTGGCAGTACGACTGACTGCCTTCTTGACCGGCTGGTAAATTATACCCGCCGTCCGGGAGATCTTGGAGGCCGTAGAGCCTGTAGGAGACTTAGAGGCGCGCCGCTTGCGCGACCGCTCATCGTCCGAGGCCATATAAGTAGTAGCAGTAGATTTATGAGATGGATGTGAGCGGGGGGGTAAGTGGGATAGTAAAATTCATGTACAAGTCGAGTATTTATTCCAGTAATTTCACAATGTTCGAGTCAGATGGTTGTTTCGTGTTGACAGAGTCTGTCTCGGGTGTAGCACTGAGCAGTTGGGAGTATCGAAGGCCCAAGAGTGTAACATGGTAACAGATTTGGTGTCATAGTTAAAGTAAATTTATTTCAGTGTTTCTAAGGTGATTCTAAGTGACGGGAGTAGCGCCACAAGCACTTAGGAGGATCGGGTGCTCAAAAGGGTATCGGGTAGGGGCCGGGTCACGGACCGCCAACCCGAGCCCGACCCGACCATTGTACCCGGTGACGACCCGGTCCGGGTGACCCGTACCCGCGCTATTCACTACGGGGAAACATATTCCAGGGCAGGGACTTGCCAGAGATGTGATCCCAGGGCAGGGGATGCCAGGGATGTCCGGGCCCGGGATAAAGTTGCCGGGATAACCCCGCTGTTTTACTGATGCGCGCTAGTCTTCACATAACGCGTAACGGGGGGGTCTTTTGATCTTATCGGACCCCGCCGATCGCCTGGAAATCCTAATCGGGTTTCTATCAATTTTTTTTTCAAAAAATCTGTGAAGACTAGCGCGTAATAGTACAGTATAACAAGTTCGCACCTCGTCGATTTTCCCTTTTTAGGTGAACTGGATAGCGTCGGCATCTCGGCATGCTGAGCTCTGGCGGCGAACGCCGCTAGATAGCGAATATAAAAGGGAATCTCCCATGAATTTCTTGCTTGCACGGTGGAGTCGCGTTCTATGACCAGCGCGGAATATTACAAGTTCATCTAAGTACACAAGAGTTGCAAGAGTGATATGGCATTGAGACTGACCCTTCAGCATGAGGTGAATCCTCTCATCTTTCCTTCTTTCTCTCTTTCTCTTCCACCAAGGGTTCCCACCTAACCTACCTAATTAGGTCCCCACCATTACCTATGGTGGGGACCTAACTAGGTCCGTTCGGGCTTAATTTACGGTGGGCTGTAATACAAGCAATAAACATGGACTTGAGCACTAAGTCATTGGGTCCGTACTCGCCGACTAACATCACGCCATGATCGGACGGGTGTCACAGGCCCCGCTCATCATCCCGCCATTGCCGTGACTGTCTTCGCCGCCGTCGCGCTTTTCTCCCGCCAAATAAAATCACAAAAATTATAAAATATATGTACAACAAAAACATGAACATAATCTCGCTGCCCGCATGTAAATATGAGTCCACGTCTCGTCATGACATATCCAGCCTACTCCGAGTCATCGTCGGCGCAGTCGACGAATTGGGCAGACGTGACATGGCGCATTGTGAGGCGACACCTCTGCCTAGGCGGGTCTTCCTTGCCGTCATCGTCGCTAGCCTCTCCTGCACCGGCGTCCTTGCCTTCATCCTCTGGCCTCTTCTGCTTTGACACCGCCTTCCACTGCTGTGCGCGCGGCCTCGATTGTATCTCCATTACTTGCTCATCCTCGTTGTATTAGAGCTCGTCGACCCCCAGCCAACTGTTTCCCTCGTCTGCCGTTTCCTCTCCATCTCTTTCCACGGTCTTGATATCATGGAGTCGCCCAAGGTTGCTGTGTCAGCGTCGTCGGCAACTCGAATAGCCCATAATGACGGTAAAGCACGGGATCCATTATGGGTTGGTGTTTGAACTTCGGACAGGTATTGCGACGACCAGGTCGACGGTCAAAAGGAAAGCATGAATCGATTACATAAACACTGGTAGCTCGTCTATGTCAAGCGGATACATGAGTTCGTACGATGGTAATTGATTGTGTTGGAGCTTCGACTTTAACTGGCCGGTAGTATGACAGTGTAATATGTTTTGAAAGGCCGCGCAATATCCAAGCACCTCTGCTCGCATCTGCCTCGCTTGGTCCATCCAGGCCGGATCGCGGCATCCCTGTACCGTCGCGTTCATAACCACCTCACTCATCTCCTGCGCCACCCGAAACCATGGCCTTAGAGCCTTGTAAACATCATTGAGTTCACTGATCCGCCTTTGGACCTTGTTTCCCCGCGTTTGTTGAAGAATCCGGCACGCCTTAACGAACCATGGGCCAGGATCACTATCGAGTGTCTCTTTAACCGTGTCTAACACGCGACGGTGATGGCGAACAATGAAAGCGAGGTCATCATCAATTGGCTCGGGTGTTGCCGTGCATGAGGAGGAAGCTGTGGGGCAAGGACAAGGGAACGGCTAGATGCCACAGTAGTATTCGCAGTGATCGGTTCTTCAGATGCTCTAAAGTCATGTTAATAAAGAAAGACTTCGTAAAATGCATCACGCACCTTTGTAGATGGTCTCTTCGCACTCGCTGGGTTTCCATCCTCCGGTCGTGATGCGCTTGGGCATACTCTCGTTGTCCGATCGACCTCGCGAGTCGTGCATCTACACGCGTTTTATGTATGCGAGGACGTCCACGACGCTTGGATGGTGGCATATACGTATCACAGAAGTGCGTACAGCTGTCTGCTGCTGTAGAAATGTGGTGAATTCAGAAGTGGTGTTTAATTGGTGACGGAAGACGGTCAAGGTGCACAGAGCTAATTTAGAAATGCATCGAAAACGAGGATCGGTCGAAAGTGATGCATCCAAAAGTATCACCTCTTATACAACACCAATAAATTCAGTTGTTTCACTGAGATTAATGTTTCTCTTACTGCCATTAACACTATTATATTTTCAGAGGGAGGTACTCTCACGGTGAGCGTCGACGCCAGCAACGAATGCTGCAAGATTGATGCACAGCCACAGCACATCTTGTCTCTTACCGCGATGGCGCCTCAACGAGGAGGTGCCATCTGGCTGTCCACCTTCATGTACGCCCTCCTGGGCTCTTCTGCACCTTGTTTGCTTTGCTTTTTCGACTATGGATCTCTCTAGCCGCGGGTAACATTTTGGACGACTTTTCGCGGTTTCTGCTTTGGCGATGAGCAGCCACTATGCGTCAGCCTCTAGGATGGAGCTGCTGTACCCTCGGAGGATGAGTGCGGGGTTGTAGCGGCGGGATTAGCCACCCGCGCCACCTAGGTTGGAGTTGGATTTTTGGAGCGGGATGGCCATTGTGGATATCCTCCTCCCGAAGGTGCGGATTTCCTCCCTATTTTTTTGTTCATCTGGTGATGATATGTCCACCCTCTCCACCACGTCGTCCACCGACTTATTCTCCTCCCCATCACGCACAAAGTACGGCAGCTCTTCAATGCGACAAGCTCATCGTCAACGCCAGCAAACGCCTCACGCTCGCACAGTTCTTTGACGACGGCTGGTGTATATTCGACTGGGAGAACAAGTGCACGTTCAGCAATACGCGCTCCATGTTTATGGCCGCAGCGGCTCCACCAACTCGCCCATTTCACGAATCATGTCCTCTCCCGCGAGAAACTGGGTCGCCATCTCGCCCGGAAGATATAGCGAATTACCACGGCTTCCACCGAACATGGCATGGTCTCATGCCCGCTTGGCGCCCCGTCAACCTGTACGTAGTCGAAGCGCATCAAGAAACTGGATGGCTTCGCGGCGACAGTTCAGCAGGCAGAGCGACTTGAAGGGTACTCAATGGTTACGCTGGTGGTGGGCGGGAGGGCCGGATGCCGCTAGGATGAGCGAGCGAGGTCCAGGACGACGAGGAGGAGAAGCAAGAGACGGAGAAGCAGCAGAGCAAGGCGGCACCAAAGTGGAAAGTTGAGGAGGTCGGTGCGGCGGAGGAGCTAGAGACGAGGACGGCGATGAAGCCGCCTTAGCCTAGGCAGAGACGTCGCATCACGTCCTCGAACTTGTTCACAGCGCCGATGATGACTCGAAGCCTGTACCATAGTATGAGACACGACGTGAATGCATAGTAATGCCTTGATGTATTGTTTGTGTATTGTTTACAATTTATTTTATAATTTTTGTGATTTATTTGGCGGGAGAAAAGCGCGACGGCGGCGAAGACAGTCACGGCAATGGCGGGATGATGAGCGGGGCCTGTGACACCCGTCCGATCATGGCGTGATGTTAGTCGGCGAGTACGGACCCAATGACTTAGTGCTCAAGTCCATGTTTATTGCTTGTATTACAGCCCACCGTAAATTAAGCCCGAACGGACCTAGTTAGGTCCCCACCATAGGTAATGGTGGGGACCTAATTAGGTAGGTTAGGTGGGAACCCTTGGTGTTCTCTTCTTTCCTTTTATGGTTTTCTTTTTTTATTTAAAATTCGACCCTCAACATCGCTATCGAGCCTGGAGAATTGCCGAAGGCATCAGGCGATACTGATTAGATAAGATAAGGCTAGTTGTGGCCTAGATTCGAAGCGCGCCTTGTACTACCCAAATTTCGGCTAGAATAGGTTTTCGGATGTTACCTGCACCATCGGAGGGATTAGAAAGGCGCGTACCGGTAGGAACAGTCTGATGTTCGGTAATGGGGGCCCGAGATAGAGTGTGGCGATATTACATCGGTATTACGGCGCACTATTGTCAGGAGGAATACTGTAGCGTTTCGACCGTAACTTCACAGCCTGTGACCCGTTATGGTCTGAAGTTACAGCGAACATCTTCACAGACCCTTAAATTGCCTTATTTGGACAGTCCCGCCATAGGCGGGACCTGAAATTTCCTTATTTGGAGGCTCGTGCCTGGCCAAAGTGGTCCGTGACCCGTTATGGTGTATATATAGCTTCACTTCAAAGACCTCCGTGACCCGTTATGTGAATTTGCGGTTGAAAACGCTACAGTATGCGTGAAAAGTGCTGTTGGTAGACGAGAACTTCGGGTGGAAGGTGGATACACTAGGGTATGAGATCATAACAAGGGCCATGTGAGAGTCTAAAAGAAAGAGACACGTCAAAAGTGACATGGAACGAAAGTAGAATGAAGGCGGGCCTTTGGCGAGGCCGACTCCGAGTAGAGCGACTTTCGCCCCGAGACCGAGGCGGGAATTTGGCCAGGCTCTCCACTGCCAATTTATGCGGGAGACTGTCCTCCACGCAACAAATTCTTCAAATTTGTCTGTGGGTCTCGTCGCATGTAATCGGGCGCGTCTTAATGGACAGGTGGCGCTGGCGGGCCGTACCAGGTACGGCCGCACGTGTCAGCGGAGCCCCTTTTTGATGAGACCCCTATTCCTTTCTCCGATAACTTCCGACTCGGCCATGATGCTCTATTGACCCAGTTTTTCATGCTCCACGTCCTAGACACCGACTAGCCTCCCCTTTAAACCTTCTTCACCGCACCGCCCTCCGATAATTCTATGCGTATCGCCTTTTCATAACACTACGATGGACGACGTGCACAAAGATTTGCAGCCAACTAGGCGGGGTTGTCTGAAGAGCCCTGGACATTCCAAGCCACCGAGTCCAGACCCAGCATCGACGCCGCCTTTGTTGGGATCCTCTGATGGTACTAGCAGGCCATGCATGCCGAGCAGGAAGAGCGTATCTTTTTGCTCAGAGGACGCCTACGATATATGGGATGCGGACGAGTGGGATCGCACACCCAGCGAGCCAGCGCGAAATTTGAGCTACCAGTGAGTCTCTTTTTCATTCAACGCTGGAGGCTGCCAAGCGCGATATGCGCTCTTTTTCGCGGTCGTGTGCCGTATGACTCGGACCAATTTGCTAATCACTCGTATGCAGGGATATGCTCGAGCTCAAAGCCATCCAACGCACTCTGCCTCGCGCAAATCAACTTCCAGACATGTACACTGGGAGACCCGGTAGCCATTACCTCGGAAAGGTACCCATTGGACTGCTCCCACTCGCAGTGAGCGGCGAGGAGCGACAGTACCCTCCCACAAACACCCCGCCGTCTACTCCAAGTCCCGTCCAGAGTGGGTATTCGACGCCACGCAAGAACTTTTCATTCGTACCGCTCCTCGAACCCGAGCCTGTGTACAGTCACGCGGCGCGTCTAAAGGCTGTGGTGTCTCCGACGCTCGTGCCCCCTAGTCCGCTCGTGCTTAATCCCAAAGACACCTCCACTCCCACGACCGACGTGCTTTCCGCTGCAAAACCTATTGCGCGAAAGAAAAACGTCATGTACATCAACGGAGAGGAGGTTGATTTGGACGAAGACGAGCCCAGTCCAGTAGAGCCGAAGAAAGCCGACGTGGATCCGTTGATGATTGCATGCTCGTTCCGCGCCAAACGCAACACACCGACGTCGTCCCCTCCACCAATACCCACTCCTCCCGTGGTCGTCCCTGCACAGCCAAAGATCACGACACCGGAGCCACCAGATCCGATTACCCTACCTGCTTGCTCCTTCCGCGCGCGTCGGGTTAGTCCACCTATCGCTCAGTCCCCGCCTGCGACGCGATACCCGCCCGCGCCCGCTTCGCCTCCTTCGCCACGTCCTACATCTCCACCCTCATCACGCTCTCCCATTTCTCGCACCCCTAATCCCCCGCGATCCCCACCAACACCAGCGCGACGCATGCCGTGGGACAGCACTGTCCGCACGACGCGGGATAATACCAATCCCAGCGGCATGGTGGGTTTGGGCGGCCATGGATGGCAAAGTGGCAGGACGAGTCCAGTCTTGAGAGCTTGAAATCGTCGTCATTTGTAATGTTTTATTATCTATTATACATTCCCCTTTTTTTATCGCATTTTTTTTGTTGTATAGACATCATCATTATCATCTTTTTTAGTCCTAGGACATGCATGCATACTATAGACGTATCCTACACGCCCACGACGGACTTGCATCATGTCCCTAATCGCCCTAATTCTCCTTTGTTCTTGCAATGGTGTAAGCGCGCGCTCTCACTCGCTGCACTCGCGCAACTCGCTGGTCTGGCTGAACGATCGTGGTGAGGAGACTTGCATCGCGGCCAGCGGATGAAACGGAAGGTCGAGAATACGAGGCGCAGAAGAACTAGACCTGTCTTTCCAAGAACATGGTGAACTCCTCATCTCATTTATTACGAACGTATCCAGCTCTGAAGGACATTCCCCCAGAACGAAAATGCGCACGTCATCGTACAACTTTTGACGGCAAAGTCGGTCTAGCTCTGGAAACCTTGGGGACTTGGAAATAGAGGGGGTGCGCCGTCAACTTCCTTAGTTGCAGGGTCAGCACACCCACAATGTGGGAGCATACCCACACTCGGCGTGTTGTCGACATGCACGGATGATCCCATCAACAGCATCCCCTCACTTTCGTCTTACTCTCATGATGCCCGTCCAGGACATCTGCACGGTCGAGTGCTCTCGGACTGCGGACGTATCTGACGATGATGGATACGATGCTCGTAGTATGGAGGATGAGGAATCCGACTGGAAAAAGTTGTTGTTCCTCTATTTTAGACGAAGACGCGGAGGAGGACTGTTCGGATGAGGATGGCGAGGCCACAGGTTCGAATGAGGATATCGAGATTTTTTCAGCCCGTGAGGTCTGGCGACTATCGGGAATGGAAGCCCATCGAGGCAAGGTTTGTAGCTTGGCAATCCCTGCATGGAGCACACCTCTCACACTGATGCTTTAGCGATGTCAAAGATCCTTCGGGGACTTCCATGGGGTCGGACAACTTGAACTTGAAAGGATGGATATCGGCAATTGAGTATATGCAATGGATTCATGCAGTGGTGGGCACTCGAGAGACGTGCCTGGAGGCTCTGGCTGTCCTCGCTGAGACCGTAGGTGGAGTGGCAAGAGGGCTCTGGCGTGGGGTTCAACGCGATGGCTCGGATGGCTTCGTGAGTATATGTTATGCTGCAATGAGTTGCCCATGGAGTCTGATTTGTACTAGGCGGTCAACTATTCCGGGGCACTGCAAGCAGTGCTCATTATCACCCGCACAAGAGCTTGGACTGACGCCGACTGGTGGGGCATCCACAACTTTTACATTCCTGGTCAAAGGCACCTCTTGTTTACCTCAAGTTCGATTGACGAAAGGATTCTCCTTGATCTTTCACCAGGCAGACCATGGAAGGATCTTGCGGACGTCATGCAGATTACCCTACCGTACTTCCGGGAGATGACCGCTCGCGTTGAAGTACTCTCGAAGCTTCATAGAGTGGGCAGCTCCTCTGACTCGACATCAACCTTTGGACCGACAACTATAGCCAACCTTATTGCATGCCTTGATGTAGCGGAGAGCGTTGCGAAACTGGTGCCAGTGCTCGGGGACGTCCTGGAAGGTACATGCGGAATCCTACGGAAGATCGTCCAAGCTGCAGAGGCGAGTCAACGCTGTCATTATACACTTGATACTCGACACTAACGGGCGCGTTCACGTCAGGGCGCACGCGCCGCCCGCGACGAGTGCAAGGCTCTTGCAGAACACACAGCGTGTATTACGCTCGCGATTGTCAACGAGATTGGGTCCGGAGGTAGTACTGGGAGCGGGGCAGAAATCAACTTGAAGAAGATTTGGGATCTATCTGCGTAAGAACATATCCAGATATCGCCGCTCATGTCTGACTTCGCTTGTAGCGTTATCGGTGAAGTTAACCAAAAAATTCAGAAACTGTCGAAGCTCGGGGGCCTGAAGTATTTCGCCTCGCGTGGAAAGATCAAATACCAGGTTCAAGAACTGCGCGCCCAGGTGGACAATGCGCGGATCTCGTTTCAGGTTTGCATTCTCCGACCTTTTGCCTACGGCTTTGACCGTCAATCATTTGGAGAGAGTAACGTATAGAGAGTACAGCAGAGTACTTCCAGCGATGTTTACACTACGCGGACGTCCTATCAAGGCGCCCAGCACGACCACGGGACACCGCCTATGTCTATCAACGCGGATACCTCCCTAGGGAACCCGTGTGGATCGAGCTGTCTGACGGAAACTCCCCGCGGGGAAGGTTTCTCTCTACCCACCACGACCCGGCCACAAATCGCCCTCCACTGCCCGGAAAAAGCCCTCTGCTACTCCTAGAGGCAAATAAAAGCCTGCGAGCCAACTCTCGTAGCACAAACGAAAGCCTGCGAGCCATCTCTCGTAGCACAAACGAAAAGCCTGCGAGCTATCTCTCGTAGCACAGAAAAGAGCCTCGGACATTCCGTTCTGAGCGCCGTCAAGCACCCAAATACGGCCAGACGACGAATCCTACTCCGTGGCCCGCCTTCGCCTCACAGTCCCGCCACCGCCGTTCTCGCATTGCTCGCAGCGACGCGTCTAAAAGCGCTCTTCGGCTCTCACTCTGAGACCACGTCAGCACGGCCACGTCACTCAGTCTAGGCCCTTTCGGCAAGTCTACCCTTCCTCCACACGACCATCCGGATTCCCATCTGTCGACAACTGTGAGCCATGCACGCCGGCCACGACCTGTGAATCCTGGCACTGGGCGCGTCGCCATGGAACAGACCGACAGCTGGTACCTCGCACCCAGCAAGAGGCCGCTGGACGGACGACAACAGCTCTGCGACCGCAAAGCCATTTGCTCCACGCCCACCAATCCTACCCGCTGCGAGCATGCGCCGTGACGGTCAATGGTCGGACGCGCGCCCACAATCTCGACAGGTCCGTTGCTGTATCTTCGAGATCGACGCCAGTAGTGCCCTTCCTCGGTGTTTTGAACTTGACAGCAGCACTTGCCCCGGCGTTCTGGACTTTCTCTGGCGACGTCCACCCGCTGTGTCCCACTGCTGTTTTCGCACCCTGGCATCTCGATGGCTGCACAGTCAGTCACGTCGGGCCGGCCTCCCGAGCTCGTCTCTTGCATTCTCTCGCCGACGATTGACCAAGCTATTACCATCCTCGCATTCCCGTATCACCCTCATATAAATACATACCATATTTGCTCAACTCTTCGTGGCCCCAAGATCAAATACAGGCTTGTTGTCGTGAACACACGGTGTAGTGTCAACTTGCAACCATGACCTTGATGATGTCCTTGAGAGCAAGTCTCATGTATATTCTTCTTGCAGTGAACATGCCTGAATGATGAGACTTGCCCGGACATATTGGCCAAGTGCGCGTTTAATACAAGGCTGATTGAGCCAGTCACATTCCATGCAGGATGTATTGGCGGGCCGTACTAAGACTACGCGCTTGTGATTTTCAAGTGATCTTAACATTGAAGACTTGAAGTCACTTCATATGTGAGCTATCAGTTTGGGGTGTGCAGCCTACTTACGGGAGGATGTGGTCAAATGCTGGCTTTGAGAGTCCGAGTCCTGGACCTACAGCAGATGATCCAAAATTCATGCAATTCAATTGTTTCTTGTGCTCTTGTATTTCTTTGGCGACTGACTGTAGGTCAGTTTCGGGGCCTTGAGCCCTGACTGTGTACCAGAGGCGCGCGGCGACCTTCTTAAATGCGGAGATATCCCGCGCGTACTTAGTACATGGGTGGAAGCCGGACTTCGCCACTCGTAACGCTTTCACACCCGGCCGTTCCTGACGGGACCGCTTGCCGGATTCTACCTACCTACCTACCTAGGGTATTCTTCCTCACACTCCTAAAAGATTGGCAACGATATCACGACGACTCGATTACTCTATGATCTCAGCATGATGCAGGCAAGGCTCATGACGCGTGTCGACGACATATACAAGGTTCAGACGATGATGGATGGAAGCTGGATACGACGCACAGGAAGCTGGAAACGACGGATAGAAAACTCGATATGATTCTGGTAAAGGTTCGTGGTATGATCACTTCTCGTCCGATTGATGGTTTACTTCTTCGCGTTAGATGCATGGCGCTGGGTACGCAGACGGCCAAGCTTTTGTGGAAGTGGAGAATGAGGACTGATATGATACGGTCAAGTGACCCGAGCATGTTTCGCGCTTTGGTGTTGTCTAGTACGATGATTGCCTTGCTTTATATCACTCTCCCAGCATATATAGCCATGGTAGTCAGGAAAAGACCTTGTTATAGAATGCACTCAGCGAGATCCGTCGACTTCGATGTAGCTATGGTATGAGTACTTGGCGCGCCGATTAAGTAAGTAGCGGTGCATCCTTTGGTCTGCCACTTGGTTCGTCGTTACTACCTGCTGGTGTCAATATATAGCTCAAGCACGTTGTCCTTGACAATAGTGCGCCATAATACCCATGTAATACAATCACCACGGTCTATCTCGGACCCCGAGCATCTAGTGTTATCTTATCTAATCGTTATGACGAGTCTCCCACGCGCGAGCCTCTGCATCCAACCATGTCGCGCCTGCTGACCTCGGGAAGGTACCCCTGCTCCCACTCGCAGTGAGCGGCGAGGAGCGGCACTACCCTCCACAAACACCCCGCCGTCTACCCCAAGTCCCGTCCAGAGCGGGTATTAAACGCCATGCAAGCACTTTTCATTCGTACCGCTCCTCGAACCTGAACCTGTGTACAGTCACGCGGCGCGTCTAAAGGCTGTGGTGTCCCCGATGCTCGTGCCCTCTACTCCTCTCGTGCTTAATCCCAAAGACACCTCCACTCCCGCGGCCGACGTGCTTTCCGCTGCAAAACCTACCGCGCGAAAGAAAAACGTCATGTACATCAACGGAGAGGAGGTTGATTTGGACGAACACGATCACAGTCCAGTCGAGCCGAAGAAACCGTTGATGATTGCATGCTCTTTCCGCGCCAAACGCAACACACCGACGTCGTCCCCTCCCCCAATACCCACTCCTCCCGTGGTCGTCCCTGCATAGCCAAAGATCACGACACCGCCATCATATATGCCGTGGCGGTCCGTGCCCAGCATGCGGATGATCCCATCAAACAGCATACTTTCGCTGCCTCTTGCTCTGATCATCATGCGCCCTCAGGACGTCTTCACGGCCGACAGCTCTGGATATGATTCTAGTGACGAGGATGCGGAATCCGACCATAAGAGTTGCTGTTCCTACAGCTCAGATGAAGACGGGGATGTTATAGAGGAACCTGATTGTTCGGACAGTGAAGATGACGAGGCCATATCTTCGACTCGGAGTGGAAATATTGAGATTCTTCAGCTCACTGTGTCTGGAAACTCTCTTGAATGGGTGCCCATGGAGTCAAGGTTTGTAGCTTGGCAATCCCCGCATGGTGTACACCTCTCACACTGATGCTTTAGCGAGGTTAAAGATCTTTGGGGGACTTCGTTGGACAACTGGAAAGGATGGATACCAGAAAGTGAGTATATGCAATGGCTTGATGCACTGGTGGACGTTCGAGAGAGGAGCCTGGATGCTCTGGGTGTACTCGCTGAGACCGTAGGTGGAGTGGCAAGAGGGCTCTGGCGTGGGTTTCAACGCGATGGCTCGGATGGCTCGGTGAGTATATATTATGTTGCAATGAGTTGCCCATGAGTCTGATTTGTACTAGACGGGCAACTATCACGAGGCACTGCAAGCAGTGCTCATTATCACCCGCACAAGAGCTTGGACTGACGCCGACTGGTGGCGCGTCCACAACGCGTACATTCCCGGTCAAAGGATGTGCCACCTTTCGTTCACCTCAAGTTTGTTTGACGAAGGGATTCTCCTTGATTTTTCACCGGGCAGACCATGGAGGGATCTTGCGGACGTCATGCAGATTACCCTACCGTACTTCCTGGAGATGACCGCTCGCGTTGAAGTACTCTCGAAGCTTCATAGAGTGGGCAGCTCCTCTGACTCGACATCAACCTTTGGACCGACAACTATAGCCAACCTTATTACATGCCTCGATGTCGCGGAGAGCGTTGCGAAACTGGTGCCAGTGTTTGGGGATGTCCTCGAAGGTACATGCGGAATCCTACGGAAAATCGTCCAAGCTGCAGAGGTGAGTCAACGGCGTCACTACACACTTGATCGACACTAACGGGTGCGTTCACGCCAGGGTGCGCGCGCTGCCCGCGACGAGTGCAAGGCTCTTGCAGAACACACGGCATGTATTACGCTTGCGATTGTCAACGAGATTGGGTCCAGAGCTACTGGGAGCGGGACAGAAATTAAGAGGATTTGTGATCTATCTGCGTACGATCCACATCCAGACGTCGTCGCTCGTGTCTGACTTGGCCTACAGCATCATTGGTGAAGTTAACCAAAGAATTCAGAAACTTTCGAAGCTCGGGGGCCCGAAGTACTTTGCCTCACGCGGAAAGATCAAGGCCCAGGTTCAAGAACTGCGCGCCCAAGTGGACAATGCGCGGATCTCGTTTCAGGTTTGCATTCTCCCTTTTGCCAGCGGTATTCTTTCTCACACTCCCTAAAGATTGGAACCGATATCACGACGACCCGATTACTCTATGATCTCAGCATGATGCAGGCAAGGCTCATGTCGCGTGTCGACGATATATACAAGGTTCAGACGAGGATGGATGGCAAGCTGGATACGACCAATAGAAAACTTGATATGATTCTGGTAACGGTTCGTAGCCTGATCACTTCTCGTCCGATTGATGATTTACTTCTTCGTGTTAGATGCATGGCGCTGGGTACGGAGACGGTCAAGCTTATGTGGAAGTGGAGAATGCGAACTGATATGATACGGTCAAGTGACCCAGACATGATTCGCGCGTTGCAATAGTATCTACATTTATCTTGTCATTTCAGCATGACTAGGATAAAATTCCTTGTAGCGATCCTGTACTATAAGTAATCGTATATCATTCGACTCTCCCAGCATCTAAACAATCTTCGACACGTAGTCAGAAACAGATTGGAAACAGACCTTGTTATACGCCGCACTCTGCGAGATCCGTGTCGCCCCGTACACCCCACGCTGTTGACATCCGTTGTTCTCAGAAATCGCAGTGGTAACTGCGCGACTGAACAGCGTACAGGTATAATACACCCGTTCTGAGTAGCTCCTATAGTCATCCAAGTACACGTTGAACGACCGAATGTATAATTCGGTAGCCTTGCCATCGGCCGACTAGCTGAGCTGGTTCGAAGCTCGAACAAGCGGACGACGCCCTCAGCTCTTGGCTTCAGTACCCTCGTTGTCCAATTCGAATATGGGTACTTCTTTTTTGAATTTTGTGGGACGCCACAGAAGCTACACATGAAATTTAGTTCTCCGTACCAAATCTTGATTTTCACCGCCGGGTGCTTTCCTCGTTATTCACGAAGCTTCGTCCACCTCGGACCTATTCTCATCAACTCACCAGCCGCCCGAGGAGCCTGTCATACCCCTGCACACCTTCAATCTCATCAGGGGTTTCAATGATGATGATGTATGGGGGAGGCCTTTCGACTGCTTGCAGAGTGTCTGCCCCATGGACGCAGGAGCTGGTCCTGTGTTACGGATGCCACGCAAGAGCCACGCCTGGCGTTAAGGAGTGCAGCACGGCACGATGAGGAGTGGTGGGTGCGCTGGTAGACGATGATGGGGATGATGTTATTGCGCTTTCTTGAGGAGGCACCAAGCATGCTCGGTGGCACCTCTTGGTCGAATAACCGGCATGATCTGCATAAAAACATCTTCAACAACTCTCTGGTTTTTTATATCCACCACATTTGCATGAGACGGGGATTTTGTATTCAGGTACTAGTACTACACTTTCAATCGGTTCCAGATGCCCGTACAGTAGTAGTAACATATTGACAAACTATAGTAAGGGCATAACACCAAAATCCTTGCCTGGAAGACCCCCTGCGAACTGGAATGTGTCGTCCAGTTCAACTTCTGTAAAGATAACCTTGACGTTCTCATCGATCTGCCGACCTGGAAAGTGCAAGCGCATAAAATACTTGATCCCGTCAAAACTGACCTCTCCGTTCCCGACCAACACCATTTCACGAAGAGGTACGCAAGACACACCAGCGTTAGCCCTCGTAGCCGCAATATCAAGGAGGTCCTTCAATCCCTCAGCCTCGAGCTCCGGAATAAAGCTCAGATTAATTCTCCGGATAACATTGATAAGGCGCAAGTGGGTGAGACGGGGTAATAAAATGCTATTCGCGGTGACGCGGAGACTTTTAACCACCCCGTAGAGGTCTTCCGCGCCGTTGTCCGAGTTCGGGACGGCAAAGTTGAACATGGTGAGATTTGGGAGTGTACGCAGAAACTGTATCGTGGCGGGTCCCATCGAGTCGGTCCCCGTGCGTGGATGGATGAGGGCAAGATGCGTGATACGGGATGAGTCGCCAATTTGTGGATACCGAAGAGCATGCGAGAGCTTCAAGGTATGAAGCAGGGGGGCATTGATGTGCTCAAAGGCCCTAGGAATGTATGAAATTTGAGAGTATGGCGAGTTAAGATTAGGTAGGTGATGAAGAAAATGTCGGGTTCGCTCGTTGTCGACGAGGGATAACCGGAGAAGAGACGGCATATGACTAGGAACAGGTGTTTCGACGTCATCGCCTAAATCGAAATCAATCTCCAGATTTTGAAGGCTCTCGCATTGAACGAGATCTGCTGAACGAGGGCTATATGTTGCCAAAGTCGTAATCTGCGCCCAAGGCAACAGCATCTCGCTTCTGTTCTCGTCACGCAGGACGAGGCGTCTGAGAGACGGTGCATCCCGAAAATCCAAAGACCTGCGAGCGTCATCTTCCCGTCCGACACGATAATTCCACCTGACCTCTTCAAGAGCGTCAAACGGAGAGCCCATCATCAATTGTGCATCCGCCCCTGACCAGGCGCCGGCGATAGTCAGCGCCTTCCACCGCCTCGTCGTCAGCAAGAGAGCGGAGAGATAACGCGAGTAATGGCGAGAGCGGTACGTGTCACGGCGCCACCATTCGCAGGCATCATAGTGGACGCGAAGCTTGCAATCCTGCGAGCGAGCGAGCTGTAGTTCCAAAAGACGGACCGTTCCATCACCCATAGCCCACTCGCTGTCCATGCAAACCAAAGACCACAGTTCTACCGTGAAGATGGCTATATGGCGCCACCGGCGGCACACATATGAGAGGGTCCATGGAGAGGCCCGGGTACGCTTGGACTCCACGTAATGAAAGGATGGGGCGGCATGGAGGAGAATTCGGCGAAGAACATCATCTGGTACCCTCAAAATGGGATGAGGGCCCGCGATGCCTTCCACTGGGGTATTGTTGGCGCTTGGTAGTTTACGCGGAATAGGGAAGGGAATTCGTCTTGAATCAGCTCTTCTCTGCTGTAAAACGCCCATTTGAGAAGAGACCACAGCATATCACGGTGCAGGGGAGGAGGCAGGTGATTCAGAATGTGCTGGAGCTGGGGTCAGTCGGATGCCCAAGGTGCGCAAGCGAGCTCATACCGACTAGAAGGTCAGCCTTCGATTTACACTCGTCCAAGCGATTTGAGCTTTCGTTTAATGCCTGACTAGATGACGGTCGTGAGACTAGAAGCACGTAACGTCAGCCTTCTCATTATGGCTTCGGCCTGATCC